>SNQJ01S0088489.1:0-33456 GCA_010110895.2 Picea sitchensis
TACAACTTCCAAAAACTCAAAACCCTTTAAATGTTCCATTTTAAGTGGGAGACTAGATATAATTGGACTCATTATTGAATCATCTTTCGAAGGTCATAGGATTTTCCATTTTTTGTTTTCTTAATATGTGTTTAAATGTTTAATTATTTAAAGAAAAAACTTCCCGAATGAAACGCGTATATATATATATATAACCAAACAATTAGAAAAAATAATCAAGGTACATGTAGAAGTTTACTCTTTAAAAATAAAAAAAGTGTATAAAATATGTTTCAAAATTTAATTAGTAAATATTAAATTTCAAAAATATGTGAGATAAACTATATTTTGTTTGTATAAAAAAAAAATTGTAAAACTATACACTTAACATTAAAATACATGTTTAAAACAAAATATGCTTGTTATATTTCTCATAAATCTATGGGGAAAAACATATAATTAAAAACAAATTTTACATATTATATATAATAAAATTATTTTGAAAAAAAAAATTTAAGTAAATAAAATACAACTATATATTGATATTCACATATGTATGTGTCATTACAAAATCAAGAGTTTGCCACTTACCTTGCCACAGCTGGGAAACTAGCACAGGTGGCTATCAAAAATCAAGTGCAATTGTGACTGTAACTGACAAAAAAGATCAGAGTGATGAACTGAACAGTGGCCATGATCGACTGTCTTACAAAGCTTGACAGAGAATTTCAATTATCTACATAATTGACTAAACCAAAATAAAAATAGTAACCTGGGGGAGCTAGCTCGAGCTCGGCCATCCATGGGCGTTGTAGGCTAGGACAAAAAATTGTTCGTAATTTGGGCACCGATTGCTTTCAGGAGCAGTCGTCATTGCGTCAAGCAAGAGGTCCAAACATTGTCCCAAGAATTTCTGAATATGTGTTTGGTCATCCATTTTTTGCCGCAGCTCGAAGATGAGCTGAAGGTGCTCGTCTACAAGTCGAATTGGGATGGGCGAAGGCGGCTCCTCCATCATATCTGCATCCACTGTGTCCATTGTTGCCATTGTTGTCAAAGGAGTAGCCACTTTCCAGCTGGGAGGAATTTCTTCCTCCACCATGCATTCTCCAATGCCATAGAAATGGTCTGGAGTGTGGGCGTTGAGCGGGGTAATTCTTGGGCGAAGGCTAGGCGGAGGGGCAAAGTTCTCAGGAGGGAGTATTTCCTCCTTGAATGGGCAACTACCAGGATCATTGGTGGGAGTAGGGGTGGAGGACTAGGGTTGTTGAGGCTGGTTATGGCGTTGGTTGAGACGACTGGGGATTATGAGGGCAAGCTTAGAGCGGGGGAGACGATTACGCCTAGTGAGGGTATTGTATTACAACAGACCCCTTCTGGACTTGCCCCTCTCTCTGGGCATGGTGAGAACGTTCAGGTGAGGCTTGTGATGGATGAACAATGGAGGGATGACCGTGGGCGTCCAAACAGGCAGGCGCAAGGCAAAAATGATGTGGGAGAGCCATGGAACAGTCGAGCATAAGGTGAAGAGAAAGTCGAGGAGAAGTCGGGCACAAGGCAGGGGAGGAATGAGAGAACGATCCAACGCACAAGCCTTCATAGCACATGGAGAATTGACGTGGGTTGGAGCCATGAAGGCTGAGGTGACTGCAATTCTGGTGTAGGTATGCCCAAACTGATTTGTGCAAGGCTGCATTAAGTTTCCTTGGAGTTCCCAGAGCACTTCCATTAAACCACAGTGAGTGCGGGTCATTCAAACTGGAGGGACGGGAGGCTGGCGACAGGGATTAATAGCTCCCTGCGCAGCCTAACTCCACATGGATCCCATTGCGGTCCACTTGTCACCCCATCCGGGATTGAAAAAAATAACTTTAGAAAGGTAACAAAATCCCTTAAAAATTGTCTCCTTATACATAAAATTCTCAAAGTATGTTTTCATTCGAGATATTTGATTTTTAAATATATAAAATTTAAAATTTTCACCACCATATTTTAAGGTGCGATAAACCAATTCGATCTCAGTAAGTAATCTCTTACCCTCTTAAAGTCCAATAAACCAATTCGGTCTCACTAGACATTAATCATCATCATCATCATTAATAAAAAAAATGTCACACATCTTTATAATTTCACCCTTAATATATAAATTATAAGAAGAAACAACATATCACACAACTCTCACAAACCAATAATATCAAAATTTAACATGATACTCCTTTCATACAACTACCAAAGTCATAACCCCACTTTATTAAATGCTAAATGTTTTATTAAAAAACAACTAATATAACTCTATATATTTCCATACTAAGTCTTACAACATATACCCTTTTTGCATCATGCAACATGACTTCATTAATCGATCAAAGTTGAAATTACACCAAGTACATGAAACATAATTATTACAAGTTGTCTTGACAATGAAGCAACAAGGTGTTTCAAACGTAACGTACTTGACTTCTCCTCTTCCATGCTTGTCGTCATGTTGGCATGGCAAACAATATTGGTTGAAGTTGAGAGTAAGTTAAAGTGGAGGGTGGACCTCTAATTCTAATTATGTGGTCATTTCAAGTCTTTTATAATTGTACCTTAAATATTTTCATTCGTGGCAAATTAAGAGTAAGTTAAAGTGGAGGGTGACCTCTCCTCCACGATTCTAATTGTGTGGTCATTTCAATTATTTATTTATTTATTTTTATTTTTATTTTTTTTTGGTTTTTTTATAATTTTATTTTGAATAATTTTACTTTGAATATTTTCTTGAGTTATATTTTATAATTATAATTTAATTAGCATATTTTCTAAAAAGAGAGAATGAAAATATCGAAGTAATAAAAGTAAAATAAATAAATTTTATAAATTTTAAGGTATAATACATTAAACTTGAACTATTCCTAAACCATAATCCAATTAATATAAAATATTATTATTCTAACTTATGATATATACTATTAATTTAATTTTATGAATTTAGTTTTATTTTTTTTTAACTTTTAAAAGTACTAAAATTTCTTCTTTTTTGCAAATCTTAATCATATTAATTATTAATTCATAATTTAAATGATTATATGTTCATTTTCAATATATTTAAATTTCTTGTGTAATCATGAATAATTTTGATTTATTCTTGATAAGGATTGAATATCTAATCATAATACAAGTTTGTAATGTATATAGACTCAAAAATATTATTGTATGACTTAAAGTTATTACAATTTATTCTTCTTTATAAATATAAATATATGTTTTGGTTTATTCTTGATAAGGATTGGATATCTAATCTTAATACAAGTTTGTAATGTTTTTTGTTTTTGTTTTTTTTTTGTTTTTGTTTTTCCACAGAAAATTTCACTTTATATTATTAAAATATAAACTATTTTGATACAAAGAACCCATCACCACAAAATCCAAAATGAAAATCCATTGGATATCTAATATCCAAACTATCTTCCCATCCCACATAATATGTGAACTGACTATCTAAAAGCCCTCCCAAAAACTTCAAAAAGAGGCAGTTCCATAACATCCAACGTTACAAAGATAAATGTCACTGGAATATATCCCCACACCCCACAGTAAAATCAAAAGCCGCTCGGAGCCTAAAAGAGTTCTATTGACAAAGGAGGACCCTCATGCTCCTCAACACACTGAAAATAGAAGATTTTCCCAGGTTGATTGTGAAGTGTTTGTTTTGATAGGTTGTCCGCTTTCGAGTTGTCATCCCTGTAGACATGATCAAAAGTTTGTAATGTATATAGACTCAAAAATATTCTTGTATGACTTAAAGTGATTGCAGTTTATTCTTCTTTATAAATCAAAATATATGGTTTCCAAGGAGAGAATGATTCTAGTTTAAGATGCACACTTATATTGTTTATACATGGGACATGGACAAATGGCAGGGCAGTATTGGGCTCAAGTCGAGCGTGCAATAACTAATGGGACATGCAATCAAAGAATGGAAATCCAACTGTAAGGTCACTAAATATAAAATAAAATAAATAAATAAATGGTTTTAGAAATCCTATTAACCAATTGATAAGTTTTCTACAAAACCTAACACTAAAAATGTCTTTGACATAAATATTTTTATTGATCATAAATTACATGATTACTTTGATTCTAATTGTATGATAATTTCAAGTTTTTTATTTTTATGTCTTTTATAATTGTACTTCAAATATTTTCATGGATCATATTTTATAATTGTAACAGTTTTCTACAAAACCTAACACTAAAAATGTCTTCAACATAAATATTTTTATTGATCATAAATTACATGATTACTTTGATTCTAATTGTGTGATCATTTCAAATTTTTTATTTTTATGTCTTTTATAATTGTACTTTAAATACTTTCATGAGTCATATTTTATAATTGTAATTTAAATATTTTCATTGATTATAAATTAAATGGTTATTCTGATTTTAATTGTGTGATCATTTCAAATGTTTTTTATGTCATTTATAATTGTACTTTAAATATTTTCATACGTCATATTTTATGATTGTACCTTAAATATTTTCATTGATCATAAATTATATGGTTACTCCTTTCTATTGTTGAAATTGTACCTTAAATATTTTCGTTGATCATAAATTACATGGTTATTCCTTTTTTTTTTTTATTGTTGAAAAGAGTTTTCTTTCCGACACAAAGTTTTCTTTAAGAAATTTGTAATTTACTAGATAAACAATAATGTTTTCCTTTCAATATGCAAAGACCCTTTAGTAGGCCAACAACATGTTTCTTTTTAATAGATGTCATCAATACCTAGACTATATTACATAGTTCAAATGTAAAGTACTTTACCCATTAGCTAATTTTATTAGCAAATTCACTAACTATTAGTAAAATAATGTATTATATTATTTATTTTTATGATTGATTTCTCAACTTTAAGTGAATAATGTAATATACTATTTAATCTTGTAATTGATTCCTCCACTTTTAATTTACCTCTTTATTCTTATCCGTGTCTAGTTTTATTTATTATATGATAATTTTTAATATCTACTTTTTATTTATCTCTTTATTTGTATCTCCTTTTATTTATTGTATCATGATTTTAATATATCTTGATTCTATTGTATCATGATTTTAATATATGTTGATTCTAGTTTTATTTATTTTATGATAATTTTTAATATCTACTTTTTATTTATCTCTTTATTTGTGTCTCCTTTTATTTATTGTATCATGATTTTAATATATGTTGATTGTATTTTTTATCTTTACCGTGATATTCCTTTATTATAAATTGTATGTTTCCTCTCATGCTCAACTCACATTTTCATTATCACACTAGTTTGCATACATTACTATTCAAAAATCTCTTATGTTTTCCCACGCTTTATCTTCATCATACTCCTTGTTAATGTTTTTATCCCTTTTTTTCCAGTCGAAAAATCGCACGAATTATATTAATATATAATTTTTCAACATTATAATATCTCATCAAAAATATTTTGTAAATTCCCTCTCCTCCTGACATCAATAACAATGGACCTACCTTTCAGCAGCTTATTGTCAACAGTTAAGTTCATCCTCTCCTTGTTGTTCAAAAACAGATTATCTTTCTATCAAAGTTACATTTCAACGGAAAAAACCAGTGGACCTGAGAAGCTTTAAAAGATGTCAAAATGTAAATATGTTCCAACATTTTTCCCATCCCACGAAGCATATGTCAGTCTACCTCTTGTAGTCTCCAATGTTTGTTTCGAGCACTTGTCTGCCTCCATGTTTGCCTCCCTGAAAATGTGTTGAAAATAAATGCCTTTGAATGACGAAGTCAGCTCCTTAATCTTGTCTTTCCAGCCTTCGATATTTATTGCTTGTAGATTTCCTTTTTTTTTTAGCCAATCTATAACTATCTTGGAATCGCCTATTAACTGGATGTACTAGATGTCTAATTTATTTGCTAAGAAAAGCGAAGCCCAAGCACCCAACAGTTCAGCTTTAGTATTTGTTCCATCTCTGCCATTAACATGCCACCTGTAATTGGTCAAATCATTGCAGAAAATGGTGCCACCTACCCCACAGTTTGAACCTCTATCCACTGAAGCACCATAAAAAAAAGCCAAAGAATAACCATTTATCTTGAAAATAGAATTTACTCTTAAGCTTTTGGTTACCGTTTTTGTACCATTGGGCAAATTCCGGAGCATATTTAATGTCCTATGAGCTGCTGACCAAGTAGAAGGCCCTTTACCTTCAAATAACAGGTTATTACGCTCGAGCCAAATATTCCAACACACCAACGCTGGAAGTCTTTTTTTCATTGCCCTGTTACCAACCCAATCTTCCATGCATTGGTTTATGGTATTACCGGTCCAAATAGATATTGTATTTTGAAGTTGAGCACAGTTAGCCCAAACCGAAACAACAAATGGACAATGAATAAAAAGGTGAGCAATGTCTTCGGCATTTTGATTGCATAGCAGGAAAATGCCCGGCCCAATCCACCCTTTGGCTTGAAGTTTGTCCCAGGTTGATAATCTACCCTCCATCGCCAGCCAGAAAAAGAGAGTAATCTTCAATGGGAGTCCCCATTTCCAAATGTTTTTTTTCCACCCCTGACAGATCGAAAGGTTCATAGTTGAAACAATAGCATCATAAGCATTCTTCATTGAGAGAATTCCTGAGCCATCGCCCCCGGACCACAATAGTGAATCATTTGTTCTTGCCAGAAGAGAAACCCCTGCCATTTTTAACTCTATTGTATACTCATTCCAACCAATTGCAAGAGCCCCCGTTAATCCCAGATCTGAGTTGCTCCTCCAATAATCTGTGTGTGTCTCAGGAGACAAAAGGATGGCAACTTGTGACAAGTTATAAATCTGAATGGAATTCAAGAAAAGGGTAATCGTCGAATTTAGGATGGATTGGCTGCCTATACCTAGGATTTTGTCCTTGCCAATGATGATTTGTCTGCCATCTCCAGGCTTCCAACTAAGCCATTGAAAGATACTGGGAAGAGATCGAATGAAACTGGCCCACATTCGAGAAACAGATCGGCAGTTGTATGATGGACTTCTGAGCCAGCCAATAAGAGACTTGTTATGAAAGTATTTATCAAATAATACTTGCTGCCAAATGCTTCTCTGTGTTAACAGTCTCCAAAGTGTTGTTGAAATCAATGATGAATTGAAAACATAAGGATTGAGGAGCCCCCAACCCCCATTTCGTTTTGGTCTGGCCAAGGTCTCCCACCTGCAAAGATGGAAATGACACAAATCTATTTTCCCATTTCATAAATAGTGAAACATGAGCTTGTGAATCTTGTTAAGGATGGTGCAAGGGATAGTCTCCAAGGACATCCAAAAAACTGATTGTCCTTCCAGCACGGATTTGATCAGGATGAATCTACCCCCAAGAGAAAGCCAACTTTTATACCAACCTGAAATTTTCTGAGAAACTTTCGTAACCAACCAACTCCAATCAACAACTCTATGTGGACCTGTTTTAAAAAAAAAAACCCAGGTACTTGAATCTAATTGACAGTTTACTGAAAGTAAAGGGCATTAGGACTTTAAAAGGAGTCAATTCAAAATTAGCAAGGCCTTTAGATAGGATAGTCGTTTTGGCCACATTCACTGTGAGACCAACCGAATTACAAAAAAGATCAATAATGGACATAATTTCCTTCCATTCATGAATACACGCCTTGGATAAAATAAGGACATCGTCCACAAATAGAAAATGTGAAATATTAGTCAGTCGAGAAACATTTATACCTGAAATAAAACCTTCCGCCCTGGATTTCTTTAATGACAAACTGAGTCCCTCCATCACCAGGATGAAGAGAAGAGATGATAAAGGACAACCCTAGCGAACCCCCCTCTCACTTCTGAAAAAATCAATAGGCTCCCCATTAACCAAGACTGCAAAGGACGTCGAAGTTAAACAAGACATGATCTAGTTAGTCATTTGGAGACCCAAACCTATTTTAAAAAGGATCACGCGAAGTTGGTCCCAATCGATACAGTCATAAGCTTTCCTTAAATCTAATTTCAGGACTAGAGATTTCATATTCTTCTTTTTAATGTTGTGGATGATTTCATGAGCTGTACCAATAGATTCTTGAATGTGTCTTCCTTTAAGGAACCCCAACTGTTCACACGAAATATACCTGGACAGAAAAGGCTTAAGTCGATTTGCGATTATTTTGCTAATAATCTTGTAACACAGGTTACATAATGATATTGGTCGGAAGTCCTCGAATTATCTGGGATAGTTTGTCTTTGGAATCAAAGTGAGAAAGGTTGCATTTAGTCCCCCCAATACCGATCCCAGCCTTCTAGTCTCTTCGACCATTGCCAGAAGATCTTCACCAATCAGATCAAAGAAAAAGATGAAAAATTCAAAAGTCCACCCATCAGGGCCTAGACTTTTCTCCTTCTTAAAATGAGTGAGAACTTCAAGAAATTCTTCCAAAGTTACCTTGTCATACATGGAACACGACTCCTCTTCATCCATCATCTGAGGGAATAGCTCCGCAATCTTGCATTGGTCAATTGTTTTCAATGTCGGTGAAGCCTTATAACTATTCTTGAAATAATTTGTTGCCCCTTTCAAAAGATCCTCCTGATTATTGATCAAATGCCCATTACCTGAATCTATTTCCCAAACATGTTTCCTAATCCGATTCTAGGTAGCAACCTTGTGGAAATACTTGGTATTGTTGTCCCCACAGGACAACCATAAGGCTCTGCTACGAATTCGCCATAGTTCCTCTTCGCTACACAAAATTAGATTCCTGTCAAATTCCTTTTGTTTCAAGGAGGAAGCGGTTGCTTGGTTCAAAGGATCCCCTGCCAGCTGCCCAATAAGATCCTTAATATCTGATTCCAATGTATTTAATAATGCTAGTTTCCTATCACGGTATTCTTGTATCTAGGATTTGGTCTGGTTTTTCAGAACTTGCAATTTCCATAATAGCCTTTTCTACTTGTTGTCTTCACTCCGAAACATGGGGTATAACCAAGTTTTGTGTACCAAGTTCACAAACTCCTTTTCGAGAAGCCAATCCAGATTAAACTTGAAGGGGAAAGGCTTGTACCTCGGGTGAGTCTCCATTTGGAAAAATACCAGTGCATGGTCCGATACGAAAGGGTGTTCGACCCAGGATCTATAGATACCAACCTCCGATAAAAGTTGTTCGGAAACAAAAACCCGATATAATCTCCTTTCAATGGTTGCCTGACCAGCACAACCATTTCGCCAAGTAGGAACTAGCTTTGCTGGTTTGACATCAACAAGATTATGAGACAGAAAAAGCTCTTTGAAAAAATCATCATTACAGCAATTCGCCCCCAACCCTCCCCAAGCCTCATTGACAGACAAAATAAAATTTAAATCGCCCGCTAAAATCGAGTTAGGAGTACTAAGCAAGCCATTGCCTTCAATGGTTTTCCAAAAGGGAATCATGTCCGAGCAAGGTCCATAAGTATTGAGCATGGAAATCGCCCTCTTTGTCAATAATCATTTCCCAGTCAACGGTATACCCCCTACCGTGAGAAAGGGTTCAAAAAAGTATAAAGTCGGATCCTAGGCAACCAAAAGACCCCCTGAATTTCCCACAGAGGTCATATCCTAGGCAACTAAAAGACCCCCTGAATTTCCCACAGAGTTGACTCCCTTATCCCTTGCATTCTTCTTCTTTGCAAAAATTTTATCTTCACTACAAATGATTATTGTGTTTTCATTTGCAATTCATTAAAAAATTTTCCACGTACTAAGGAGGTTTAATGATTGAGTAGATGAAAAAGAGAACTTCTAACAAAGGGCTAGGTAGGGGCACTTACATCTTGAAAATGCAAAGACAAATGACCCCTAGTAGCGTAGAAGCCACAGTTGAGGTCACCCACCAATTAGATTATTGGTACATTGTGAAACTATTAAGATATTTGGAAATGAAATGGGGAATTACCATATATCGAGGGAAACACTTCACGAATTAACAATGAAAACCCAAGACAATCTCGTTGAGATTCTAAAGTCTGAACGTTGTTTGGATTTGGTGACAACTAATTTCTCTAATGATGGATTTGGATCCCATTATTTTGCTTTGGTTACAACCAAATAGAACAAGTTAGAATATAGATAGGGACATTTATTATCTGGCTTTTGTAAATGTGTATAAATACATGTAATCCCGTAGAGGTAAAAATGATTGTGAGAGATTAAGTGTGTGAGAGACTTTCAAATCTGATGTAATCTCCATAATCCAATAATAAGACAACCCGATGCTCATGTTTGGTGGATGTACCCCAACTGCTTGGGTGAACCAATGGAAACTCGCGGGTTCATTATCCGCAGGTGATTGTTAATTAGCTATGTGAATTGTGTTTTCCGCATTGACAATTCTAACAAGTGGTAATGAGTTGGTTAGAGTTGGTTGGAGGAGCATTAAATTATCGGAGGAGTCATGGCGAGGTGCGTAGATCTCTACATTTCTGCAAGTCTCTCCCCTCGAAGGGTTGTGAAAAAGGCACAGTGCGTAGATATTTCACTATTTCCGCACTCCAACTAAGTCGAGAGGTGCAAACTCCCCGCAGTGGAAGCCTGAGGTGCATGTGGCGGCTCCCTTAAGTAAAAAAACCCCGATCTCATTTTAAATTAATTCGCATGGTTTAAGGCATGGTAAGACTCCTTTGGTAAATCAAAGTTTTTTTAAATTGGATTTCCTTTTAAGAAACATGAACAAGTCAATGGAGAGGGATAAAAATAAATTATTATATTTGGAATTTAAAGTGAATTAAAAGGTTAAAGAGTGAATAGTTAAAAGGTTAAAGAGTGGATATAAAAGGTATATGCTTTTTTATTATTATTTTAAACCTTTAAGTTATTACTTAACTTTGTTTATTAAGGATCCACATTTAACCTTATTTAGTAATTCCTCCACATTTAAAAGTATTTTATAAGCAAAGTGGATATTGGGAGATTTTGTGCTAATGGCTAAGATGAGTTCAAGTTTGAAGTATGTGTGGGCCCACGCCTCGTGAGGCCCTTGTCATGACCATTTTCCTCTCTCTACTATATTTCATTACTTAGTCGCTTTTTCTAAAAATGTCCCAATGGGCTTATTGGCTTTAATGGATCTGGCTCACACATTTGGCGCTTTGTGCTTTTTATATCAGGACTCGACCGTAATTACCAACATCCACTTTTGAATGACGGAAGTGTTTGTTGCAAAACATATATGACGGAAATGTTATATGCAACATGTATGGTCAATAACATGGGGCATAAAATTTCCTCGTTAGCTAAGGCACAACCCCAGTATAATTGGCTATGTTGAAAGGAACTCTGGTTGGTCTAGCCCTTCATGTATGACGATAGGACCATTAATTTAAATTGTATTTATATTAATGTATTGTAATAGATAATTTGTGTCCCAAATGTAGACCATGTTCCAATACGTGGAGGAATTGTGTAATTTCCAAAGATTTCTTCTTCTTGGTGCAAGATGTATACAACTAACCGTAGATGACACAAGTTTTGGGTAAGATGTATACAGCGCATCGAACTGTAAATGACATAAGTGTTGGGTGAAAATGTATAAGACGGAAGTGTTGGATGCAAGATGTATACTTAATTTAGAAGTGTTATGCAAGATGTATATAACGGAACACGCTTTTGGGATAAGAATACGATAGCGCTAAGTTGGGACGACGCAGTGAGATATTTGGCCAAGTTTTGAAAGAGAGGGTCGTCGGTCGGGTTCCTAATGTGAAGATATAAATGGAAATGAGGATTTGACAATGCTAACCATTGACCCACTACAATCCAAGGCAGGAGTTCGAGAAATTCAAGTTCAAGTTTAAATGGATTTTGTTTTATGTTTATTTAAAATCAAGAGCCCAAGAGAGTCAGGGTCAATTTTAAAGGGATTTTGTTTATGTTTATTTAAAATGTATCCATATTAATGTATCTTACTATATTATTTACATTATCCAACAAATCATTTGAATTTAAATGGTTTTGGGCTTGGATTTTTTTTTTGCTCAAACGTACAAGGAACATCACTTTACATTTTGTATATCAAACAATTTTGAAATATAGGAAGCTGCAACACATGCACAATATAGAACATGAACATGTACAGTGAAATGAGTTAATTTTAGGAAGAAATACAAATTCCAAATAACAACACCAAACATTGAATATCATCATAGAATAACTCGAAATATTTATATTTAGCTAAACCTGGTCACAAAATACATTTGAGAATATTTCCCCAAAAAGTTGGTTCTAATTTGCAAAAACTATAGGTCAAGACATATTCTCGTGAAATAAAAATGTGTTTTAATGAATTTGATTGGCATCGCCACCAACTATGAAAAAAAGATGTACAAGAATGAAGTTTGCATAAAGAAGAAAGTCGACGCATGGAAAAACAACAAAACCTAGAAAGAAGAAAAGAGAAACTATCAGACTTCGATTAAACCTTTATAGTCAAAGAAGTAGAGTAACTGGATGAAGACAAAAGAATGTAACCAATATCAACTTACTATGATGGTATGCCATGGCTTTATGTCGCCTTTTTCGTCGACAACCTTTATGGATTTCCCCAAATTTTTGACCTTCATTGGTAATCTAGTCGACATTTTTTTTCAACCATTCTTCGATGTAGCTCCTCATGGGCTACCACGACATTTCATGTCAGACTATATTGAAGAGTTCACTTTCCAAGTCCCTTGGATCAATAGACAAGATGTGTAATGCTTCTTGAATATTTTTGTTTCCAATTGCATAACCGACTAGCCAAGTTTTCACGTTATCTTCACCATATTCAAGAATGCCATAGAAATTTTCAAACGACAGTCTTTTATAGATATGAACTTGATCATCAAATGCCTGCCTGGTTAAAAACAACGAGTTTAATATCAATTTTGTGTCCTAGACTTCATTATGCCGCCAGCCTAGATTCATCTCGCCATTTTAAATAGTTTGCTTAGATATGGTTTGGCTGCCATTCTTGAACAATACTAATTCGTGTTCTTTACCTTTTCTTTCCAATATGTGTTTAGCTGGTCTATTTGATCCAGGAAGGGAAATCCCTTTGTCTCTCTTCTAGATTCCGTCATACCAGTAACTTCAAACCAAATGGTAAAACCGCATTAAGGTAAAAACCTTCCTCGTTTTTCAAATCCGCTTGCAAATACACATTACGAAAAGCATGTGTTTTTGTTCCAAAAGAGACCATATTGTTTGACATCTCCCAAGTTTGTGTTATTAATTCCATTCTTTTGTTTATATTCTTTTCCACATAGTCTCTGGCCGATGTGAGAAGTATTATCATCCTTTTAAATTTGGCGCAAGTGTGGTGGACCCGACCATTGCCAAAGGAGTAGCAAAATGCTGGAAGAGAGGTATTGAGTTTCTCCAATTTTTGATCCCGCCTTACCATGAAGTTCTCATTTTGATATTCTGATATCTGACAGATACTTTATTCTATTAAGCAATACTTGACTGTCAACTATCGAATGACAGATCACCAGTATATTCTGATTTAGCGACTACTGAACAATTATCAGGTTCCATACCTCGGTGCGCATCATTGATATCAATTTCTCCCATTGGTCCCTCCTGTTTGACCATTGTTTTTCATTTTTTGCCCGCTGGAAGCTTGTGACAAATTTCAATTTTCCAGGAGGTTTCTCTGACTTCCTCCCTGAAGAACTGTGTGTGTGACTTTGTTACTTGTGTAAGTTGTTGGAGTACTGCCACGAGATGTTGTGGCCTTGGTTGTGGCAGTCGGGGATTAGGCACTTTTCTCACCCTGGCCCTTCTGCTCTGCTTGTGCAAATCATTAGTACTAGTATGGAGTTCGTTCAAGATAGTGTAAGTGAAAGAATTGTTGAAGTGGTTCCCGACCATGAAATCCCAGACTTTCCAAGGCATAGACATGAATTATCCTTTCATTTGCAAGAAAGGAAAAAACAACCAGATGTGTACTCTACTATTCCAACAAAACATTGTGAAAGGAGCATGACATGTGGAAGGAAGCAAGGATTTTTAGACCCGAAAATCCTTATAAATTTATAGTTCTCCATTTATTCTATTGTGTCTTTTCTATCCAGGAAGACTATCAGTTGGCTAGAGAACTGAGAGAAATACCTTCCAAATATCAACGCTTTAAAAATGAAACAAAATAATTGAAGACCTTATAAAATAGTTGGCAAGCGTCATGTCTCCATAATTTCTGGCGTGAGAATGTTATTGGGTCAAATTCAGAGTTCAACTTCCTACACATAGATAGTCTAGAAAATGGATAGCACCGGGCACCACTTAAAAATTAAATAAGGTGGCATAAAGAATTTCTTTCGCCTCATGTATTGCAATACCTAGGGAAGAGTTTTGAATGGAAATCATCTTGGGGAAACAAAAGATGGTTTATTCCTTGATCGTAAAATATAAAATATGCCGGAAGATTCAAGAGATGCCGCCAGACTTGCTTGTCTCCATTGTCCCTCCTCATGAAAGAATGCACCACAGTATGTTTTATACGTAACGACTGCGATATAATCTTAGCTGTGTCCCCGGAGCCAAAGCGTTGGCTCATGTAATAACTTCGCCAAGAGGTCTAGTTCATTGCCATGTTTCTTTAAGAATTTATTCCAATTCTCTCCCTTGAAAGTAGGCGCTAATGAAGTGTTAACATCTTCAAATAATTTAGGCGATAGATTTTGGAAATGGTCATCCATCCGACAATCCGTTGGTTCATTATGTTTCGCTAAAGACGCGCTCCAAGACCTAAAGTTAAAATAAAATAAAACGGGCAATATCCATGCCCAAATATTCGTATCTCCACGCATATGGTGTCAAGTCATACCATAAGGTGATGAAAACCTTTCTTTTATCCTTATTGTATTTAAATATGTTTTGTACCTTTTAAAGATGCTTGGTACTTTTTTAATCAGAGCCCTGCGGGTTTGAATTGTACATCACCCAAGTTTCATATGGAATATGTATACTCAGAATACCTGGAATGAGAGTTCGATAGCGCAAAGCTGGGAACCCATGGCCATAAAATCAAGGTTGAAATGAAAGCGCTCGGGCGGACTCCTGATGTCAATATGTAGATGGATATACAATTTGTGAGCTCGATAAAGAGTGAGGCTTGTGAGTTGGAGGAGTCTAGGGTCGAATTGTAGGTCACCAAAGTTTTGATGAAATATGCTATTCAACATGGGGCGGAAGTTCGATAATACATCGGGGGGAACCCACTGGCCATAAAATTGACTAATCAAGGATTTAAGAGGGAAATATATCAATGTGATGTTTGAAATATCAATGATGTTAAAATGAGTCGCAAGTTTCGAGTCCAGCTTTCTTCAAATTGTAGATCACCAAGCTGGCACAAGATACATCAAGACACCTGGTATGAGAGTTGATATTTACACAGTGAACCCGCCATAAAATCTACAACTATGAAAACTAATGATACTTCATTTAATCATGGATGTAGATATAGATGGACATGAAATTTGCCACTCCATCGCCCTGGGAACCCAAAAGCATAGACATGGATCACCCGTTTTGGATGGAAGATGTATAATCACAACACGGGGAATGAGATTTCAATAACGCCAGAGTCAGAAACCCATCTACCATAAAATCACAAGGAAACGTAGTTTTCTATCGGACTCGCGATGTCAATATATAGATGGATATACAAATTGTCACCGATAAGAGGAGGCTTGGTCTTCTTCGCATAAGTTTGAGATGAGGGTCATGCACTTTACTTCTTTACTTGGCTCCAACGCTAATTCTCATTTTATGAAATTCTATTATTGATAGGCCAGCCGCCTAACCAACTTCTAGTATCATCTTGAGACCCCACTCCTCACCCATCTGATGGATGAGCTATTGCCCTTTTCTCAGTGAATTTTACCGTGTGTTTTCAATTGCTTAAGTTCAACAAAGAATCACCAAAATGGGAATTAAGACGAATCTCTTCCCTACCCATTCATCACGATTTGTTTCTCACCCACAACAGATCTATTCAACTTTGTCTAACCCTTATTATGTCTGTGCAAGTCCCTTTTATCCCACTCATTTAAGTGGACAATGTATGAAAGTATCAGGGTATTTATGATCAATTCAATAAAACTACAGAGTCTTTGAGCCGACGAGCGCATCAACCGGTGGATACTAGTTCTTTATCAGGATTTTTTCAAGGCTCAGAATCAATAGAGTCGCCATGTCTCATCCTTTTTCTGTACCAACAATAGAATCCCAAGGTGAGGAGCTTGGTCAATGTGTGTTATATTCAATTCAATTCGATTCCGACGTTCTCCGAGTCACCGGCTAATTTGTATATGGAGGAACTCTTAGTGTTGTTTGAAGGACACAGATCAATAGAAATGCAATGTTGAGCCATCTAGCCCGCAAGCCTTACTTCCCTATCAATTCCATTACACCGCTAAGTAACTCCCTCTTGAGTGCTATTTCTAGGACACAATAGAGGCCCACTTTGAGCCTACCACCGAACCCACGGCAGCATCCAAAAAGTGGCTAAGTATGGAATGTGGGATGCATACATGCTCTATAAAATTGGCTAACTGTTGAGATGAATAGGGAAATATATCAACAGATGCTTTGAAATATCAACAGATGTTGGGAAAAATGAGTCGCAAAATTCGAGTCCGGGTCGAATTGTATATCACCAAGCTCGACAGATGCTCATGCACACGGCATGAGAGTTGGATGGCGTCCACAAAGGAACCCGTGCCCATAAAATTTGTGAACTATGAAAATGAACGGTGGTCGGTCGGAATCGTGATGTAGAGATATAGATGGACATGAAATATGCCACTCTACCATCTGAGAACCCACGAGCATGTATGGATCACCCATGTTTTGGATGGAAGATGTATACTCGCAACACTGGGAATGAGAGTGCAATAACACGTAGCCGGGAACCTGCTACCAAGCAAACCTATTGAAGTAAAACAAAGCTTATTCTTGACCAATGATGCTTCAAGATAGATGGATATACAAATTTTTAGTTCGATAAAGAGCAAGGCTTGGGAGTTCGAGGAGATCGTGGTCGAATTGTAATGGGCATGGGAGTTCAATAACGCATTGGGGGAATCAGCGTCATAAAATTGGCTAACTGTTGAGACGAATTAGGAAAAATATGAACAGATACTTTGAAATATCAACAAATTAGAAAATGAGTCGAGGCTTCAAGTCCGTGTTGAATTGTAGATCAACGGGGTTTTAAGTAACAAGATGTATACCATGCTATCGTGGCATGAGAGTTCGATGGCACCCACACAAGAACCCACGGCCATAAAATTTGCACGTAACTATGAAAAATGAATACCTATCGTGATGTAGAGAGCAGATGGACATGAAATCTAGCACTCCGCCATCCGGGAACCCAAGAGCATAGACATGGACTAAGTATAGAATCAGAAATGGATAATGGAGGGGAAGAAAAAGAAGTTAGAATGACTAAGTATAGAACAAGGAAAAGAAAGGAGGTAAGAGCCTATGAAAGCAAATTGTTACCGTGAACGATGAAAAGAAAAGATCTGAAAGTACAATTTTATTTATTTCAAGATAGCAACATAGAAAATATAATTGACACGAAGACAAGTCAATGTATAGCAAGATATGGAGTGTCCAAGGAGAAAAAAAACCGCAAACCACCAACAAATACACGTGAGAGTAAACTAAAAACCATCAAGGTTAAGGAACGTAGAGAAAAAACGCACATTTGAATGGATTCTTCTACATTCCTAGTTAGGATTTCATAAGGTTCATTTTCCTCGCTTTTTCTATGAACATAAGCACAAAACAAAATGGACATGAACATAAGTTGGCATGTAAAGAAAAAAACAAGCACTATGTACATAGACTAAATAAAATAGAATAAGAGGGAATAGAGTAACACATAGTGTTAGAAGAATGTACCTCTTTTTTTTTAGTTCATTCAATGATCCAGATTATTTCGCACCTAAATGAGAGCTGGTGATATAATAAAGAAATGCACAGAGATATAGCAGATATTCAATAATATAACAAAATGTATCAGATATGAAACCAACACCCATATACGCAATACACGCATTTCTATTAATGAAAGAAATATACGGAGACCAGAAAATGCAAGAGCGAAAAGACCCGCTAGAATGGTGGCGCTTTATCTCCTGAGAAGAGATGTGATCTGCTACCGTGATATCAAGAAGATGATTACAATGAGGCTCTAAGGCCTTTTATAATAAAACAAGAATTCCAAAACCCTAGACAACCAAAAACCTAACTCTAGAAGACGAAGCGCCAAAAGTCATGAGAGACCCGTTAAAAGTTAGTACATTAACTCGAGGTTTCGGTAATTCTCGGTAATGTAATTTTATTTGTTTATGGCGCATGATAGCTCGCTGGAAAGGTATCGCTGAGGATTCATACTTGGGGCTCAATGATGTCGGCAATCAATCATTGAGAACCCGATCCTCGTAGTCCCTTCATTTTGGGCCCCCAAATTGGCCCCTGTAAAAGTTAAAAAACTCATAAAATAGTAACTGCCAAAATAAGTTTAAAATTGTTTTGGGCCGCCTAAATAGGTGTGTGGCCACCGACATCCACCTATATAAATCCTCCCTCATTAGGAAGCAATGGTCTCCATTATGCTGAGTTCACGGGGGAGAGGAAAGCGCTTATTGAATTTGCATCTTGGTGAGTCGCTTGCCTTGATGGAGACGTCAGCACGCTTCGGCCTAGGAAGTTTGTCACGAACCGCTAGGTTGAGGCTGTTCAACAAGTAAGTCGGGTTGATGAGAGGATGATGTGCGTATGAATCTTGGCACTTTGTCGCGAACCTTTTCGAATTCGCCTGCTTGGATAGAAGGTGCTTGGGGCTTGGTGGTCATAGTTCCAGTGTCCTTTTGTTCTTGTTTTGAACATATTGTGAAGAAACTGAATTTTTCAATATGAGATACCACCTTTAAAAGACTTTTAGGTGGAACAAGAATTGGAACTACCGTATTCGTGAGATGACCCCCGTGAGAAACAATGACACTGCGAGGTCAAGACTCAGAAACAACATGCGAAAAGCTTTCACATATATGTTGGCCAAAGAGAACATCACGTACATCCATTACCAACATCACATAATACCTCATCCTTGAAGGACTGGATGTTGTATGACAATCGACACTGTTCTATGACATGGAGATCTTGTCCCTTGTGAAGCCATATGATGTTGTATTTTTGTGGGTGTGTTGTTGTCGACATTCCCAATTGTTTGATGACCTTTTTTGAGATGAGTTTCTTATGGATACTGTTATATATGATGAAGTGTAGTGGGGTGCTTTTCACCCACATTTATGAATGAAAAGGTGTTTCCTCTCGTGATCCGCTAATTTTTCATTGGTCTGTTGCGTACCGCAACAATAGCATTGGCCAATGATCCTGGCCCTTACCACTATTTTCATAATCACCGAATCGGTTCACCCTTTGTCTTTGATTCTACCACCAATGACCCGCTGAGCTGACCATCGGTGTTGTGTCAAGTGATTTTGTGGAAATCACACCATTTTTAGATGTCCTTGTCTCTCCGCGACCTTCTTTCCCCGCAGTGGCTCGACTGATTTTCGGGAGACTATTTGCTTGGGATGTCTCTGTCATACTTTGGTTGTTGCGGACGGTGCCCTAATTCCCATTTGTTATGGTGCTTGAATTTTTTCTCGATTTTAAAAACAGACGATAGGCAACACCTGAAAGTGATGAGATGTCCGTAAACTCCATTTCGCCTGATGTATCCGGTAGAGCCCCACCGTATTTCTCGTGAACCAAATGTCACCAGAGTCTTTGATACCCAACTTTGGAAGCAAGGTATGGAAGGTATTGGTGAACCCGGAACTACTTGGCCCCTCTCTGTCCACAGTGTGGTCCATCCTTGCGTACCGTCCTCATAGCCGCCACCGGTAATACCTGCTCTCTTTACCGCATCCACAAAATCTCCAAGTGGGCTCACCCCATATATTCCAAACTCCTTCAGGAACTCCCCCAATAAATTTCCCACCAATGTTTGATTGGGGGAGATCTTTAAGGAGCAAAGATGATCTTTCCTGTTGGAAAATTATGAACGTGAGAAATAACCTCTAACGATTTAACCATTTATCTTAGGGCATCCGTGATTCTCTAACCTTCAAATAGAATATCAAATTGACTGTACTTTGAAAGGAAGTTAGTAAGCTCCAAAGTGGTCACTTGATGAAGATGCATCCGATGCTATCGAGGTTGAGAATGGAAAAATTCTCCATCATTTTATCCTTATTTCATGTGAGAGCTTGCTCGCTAATGGACTTATAGGACGTCGCTCGGTCGCTTTTTCCTTTATTTTTCCACGTAGGGTTTCTCAGGTGTGTGGGATTGATTTCCCTCAAGAGAGACAAACTCAAGACCCAACTTTCTATAATTGCACTGCCTAGACATGCACCTAAAAAAAACAATCACAACAAAATTCTCTCGATACCACCGATCCATTATTTTCGGCACGAAATGAGAATGAGGCTATAATAAAGAAATGCACGATATCAATATATTCAATAATATAACAAATGTATCAAAGATGAAACCAACACCTATATAGTATCACATGATTTCTATTAATGAAATAAATGTACGTAGATCGAAAATAATAGAGTGAAAGACTCCTCGCTAGAATGGTGGCAACTAATATCTGAGAAGAGATGTGGACTAATTACCGCGATTCACAAGAAGATGATTACAATGAGGCTCAAGGCCTTTTTACACAATTAGAATGCCAAAACCCTAGACATCCAAAAACCCAACTCTAGAAGGTGAAGGCTTAATAAAACCATGTGGGCCCCTGCTTGGGTGTTATTAGTACATTAACTTACCTGGTCGCAGAATCTCTTTGTATTAACACGATCTTGTTTTAGAGTATGATAGCGCCTCATTGGAAAGGTATTTACAGGGAGATTCATTTTGGGGCTCACTAATGTCGTAGGCTATCAATGAGAACCTCCCATCTCAAAACCTTCATCTAGTCTCCTCAAATTGGTCTCCGAAGTTAAAAACGCTAAAATAGTAAATTGTCAAACTGTCGAAAATTATTTTGGGTCACGGAAAAGGTGGTGGAACGATATCCACCGATCATTCAATTCTTCTGACTAAAATATAAATAATTTTTTTGCAAAAACATTTGTGACCAAAAGCAATTACAAACGAGGGGAAAATAAGAAGTTGGATATCTCAATTTTCAGCAACAAGATAGACATATAAGGTTTGAAGCATACAAATAAGCGATTCCAACATGCTTGATGTATATTTCATAATTAAAGTGCAACACCAACTGTGTGGGTGACCAGACAAGGTATGTGTACAAACTAGGGAAAACTAAGAAGCCGATAATTTGTTTTTTTCTTTTGCAACAATTATACTACATGTATGTTGAAACATAGAAATAAGGACTTTGTAATATGTTTGGTGTATATTTCATAATTCAAGTGAAATAAAAATTGTATCACAGATCAGACCAATATGCGTCTAAGATAAAGATGATGTATTGAGGAATGGACACATTTGACCACACATGGTCAATAAGTGTGTTTTGGTAATACGGCTCAGGTTGTTCAAAAGATAAAGAGGTTGTATTTGTACATGGTTTATCCAATTCTTTGTTCGACTATTGTAGCATGTCACTATTGAAGTCTCCTACAATAACAATGGTTTCGTTCAGATGCAAACGGTCTAATGCATTGGAAATAACATTTAGTATGTTGGAGAATGTTGCATGGGGAGCAGCATACAGATTTAGTATTGCAATTTATGTTCCATGGTAAAATATCTTTGCAAGCACCATCTCAACATTCTTTTCTTCGAAATGTACATGGTGCAAAATTGGTACATGTTTTTTCACCAATATTATCACCCCATGTGTAATGTAACTTGATATGCAATTGTGATTTGGAAATTGTTTGTTTTGCATGCATAACGCCATGTATGTTTCCTGCAAGCACATAATATCGGATTGCATTGTATCATAGTCATTGAGTATATCATCTAGGTGTGCATATAAGTTGCGTGTGTTAAGCGAGAGAATTGATACATATGACTTTGTTTGTATGGATTGGTAATCATACTGCAGTTGCCATTTTGTGGTAGTCCTGAGGCGATCAATTTCAATATCAACTTTATGTTTGACTTTGAAGTTATCTTTTGTAAGAGGACTTAGTAAATACAAGGAGTCTATGTTGGACAATGTTGTGTATACAAGTCCATGTATCTGAATTCCAGCAGGCTGAAATGCAACATTATCAAGTGTTAGTCCTTGCGATCTGTGGACTGTAATCTTCCAAACTCCAACTTTCTGGTAATGCATGCTCGAGACTCTTATTCCATAAGCTTGGGATCTGGAAAGGATCCCACGACTAATCTTTGAACAACCATCACCAAGCCATGACTACATTCTTTCATGTGCATACATATTCTTTTGATGGGGCCTTCTGATGGCTATTTTGTCTTTCACAATGTGCACTCAAACTTCGACAACACTAGGTCACAGTAGCACACAATTGAACACAAGAGCCATGCATCTACAGTAGTATTTTAAAATACAATTGATTCTTAATGTAACTACAGAACAAAGTATTACAGGCACGTAAACTAATAAATTAGTTGCCTAGGGATCGTCACATAACCATGAAATTCATAGGTCACCACTAAAACACAACTTAATAGCTCTAAAAATAAAGCAAATATGAAAATAAGACCATCTTCAAACTAGGAGAGAAAATCTAGATTCTGAAACAAAGAAACCCACTAACCACCCACTGGAATGTTATGCACCTTTCCAACAAAGGCATAAAATCACTTCGAGTTTTTGTGGTGATCTCATCCCCACAATGCTACTAGCATTGTTCACATGCCAATCTTTATTAAACTACAAAACCCTAATTGTAGTGAATAAACACATGAACAACTATTGTGCAACTATAAATAAACACCAAAAGTAAGACATTGACCAAATCTATTTAATTAACATAAAGAGTAACCTATTACATACGCCCTCCTTAATGACTCACTAATGCACCTACAACTCTATATTCATGAGAAGGGTTTAGAAATAAAGAGACCAGACATAATCACCAATAACTTGAAAACCCCCTATTATTTAATGCTCGATGAAGGTGGGTAATAAATGTTCCACAACTCCACTTCTCCATAATACATTTAAAAACCAATTTTACATTTAATATTATTTAATGCTCGATGAAGGTGGGTAATAAATGTTCCACAACCCCACTTCTCCATAATACATTTAAGAACCCCATCTTGTCATTAAAAATATAACAATCGTGACCCCACTTAACTTATTAATGGCTATTACAATCAACAAAGAGTTATATCAAGCATTAATAAGTTCTATCAAGTATTTATAAGTATTTAAAACCCTTTAAATGTTCCATTTCTCGTGGAAAAGTGGGAGACTCGATATAATTGGACTCATTATTGATTCATCTTTCGAAGGTCATAGGATTTTCCATTTTTTGTTTTCTTAGTATGTGTTTAATTATTTAAAGAAAAAAACTTTCCGATTGAAATATATATATATATATATATATATATATAACCAAACAATTAGCAAAAATAATCAAGGTACATGTAGAAGTTTTCTCTTTAAAAATTATATTTTTATTTTTCACTTTACAAGTGTATAAAATATGTTTTAAACTTTAATTAGTAAATGCAAAATTTAATTAAAAATATGTGGGATAAACTATATTTTGTGTATATCTTGTTTGTATAATTTTTTTTTATAAAACTATACACTTAACATTGAAATAGGTGTTTAAAACAAAATATGCTTGTTATATTTTTCATAAATTTATGGGAAAACATGTAATTAAAAACAAATTTTACATATGATAAAATTATTTTGAAATATATATATATATATATATATATAAGAGAACTATATATTGATATTGACATATGTACGTGTCATTACAAAATCAAGAGTTTGCCACCTATCCTGCCATAGCTGGAAAACCAAGACAGGTAGCTATCAAAAATCAAGTGCAACTGTGACTATAATTGTAATTGACAAAAAAGATCAGAGTGATCAACTGAACAATGGATATGACTGACTGTCTTACAAAGCTTGACAGAGAATTTCAATTCTCTACATAATTGACTAAACCAAAATAAAAACAGTACCCTGTGGGAGCTAGCTCGGGGTCGGTCGTCCATGGGCATTGTAGGCTTGGACAAAAAAATGTCCACAAGTTGGGCACCGATTGCTTTTAGGAGCAGTCGTCATTGCGTCAAGCAGGAGGTCCAGACGTTGTCCCATGAATTTCTGAATATGTGCATGGTCATCCATTTTCTTTCGCAGCTCGAAGATGAGTTGAAGGTGCTCGTCTGCAAGTCGAATTGGGATGGGCGGAGGCGGCTCCTCCATCATATCTGCATCCACTGTATCCAAGTCCGCATCCACTGCATCCATTGCTACCATTGTTGTCAAAGGAGTAGCCACTTTCCAGCTAGGAGGAATTTCTTCCTCCACCACGCGTTCTCTAGTGCCATAAAAATGGTCTGGAGTGTGGGCATTGAGCAGGGCAATTCCTAGGAGAAGGCTAGGCGGAGGGGCAAAGTTCTCGGGAGGGAGTATTTCCTCCTTGAATGGGCAACTTCCAGGGTCATTGGTGGGAGTAGGGGTGGGGACTAGGGTTGTTGAGGTTGGTTATGGCGTTGGTAGAGACGACTGGTGATTATGAGGGAAAGTTGAGAGGGGGGGAGAAGATTGTGCCTGGTGAGGGAACTGTAGTACAATGGACCCCTTTTGGACTTGCCCCTCTCTCTGGGCATGGTGTGAGCGTTTAGGTGAGGCTTGGGATGGATGAACAATGGAGGGATGACTGTGGGCGACCAAACAGGTAGGCGTAAGGCGAAAATGATGTGGGAGAGCTAGGGAACAATCGAGCATAGGGCGAAGAGAAAGTCGAGGAGTTGTCGGGCACAAAGAAAGGGAGGAATGAGAGAACGATCCAGTGCACATGCCTTCATAGCACCTGACGAATTGACGTGGGTTGGAGCCATGAAGGTCGAGGTGACTGCAAACCTAGTGAAGGTACACCCAACCTGGTTCGTGCAAGGCTGCATTAAGTTTCCTTGGAGTGCCCAATGCACTTCCATTAAACCACAATGAGTGTAGGTCATTCAAACTGGAGGGATGGGAGGCTGGCGACAGGGATTAATAACTCCCTGTGCAGCCTAACTCCACCTGGCTCCCATTGTGGTCCACCTGTCACCCCATCCGGGATTGAAAAAAATAAGTTTATAAAGCTAACAAAATCCCTTAAAAATTGTCTCCTTATACATAAAATTCTCAAAGTATATTTTAATTCAAGATATTAATTTAAAAATATATAAAATTTAAAATTTTCGCCACCATATTTGAAGGTTCGATAGACCAATTCAATCTCAGTAAGTAATCCCTTACCCTCTTAAAGTCCAATAAACCAATTCGATCTCACTAGACGTTAATCATCATCATCATCATTAATAAAAAAAATGTCACACATCTTTATAATTTCACCCTTAATATATAAATTATAAGAAGAAACAACATATCACACAACTCTCACAAACCAATAATATAAAAGTTCACCAAGATACTATTTTCATACAACCACCAAAGTCATAACCCCACTTTATTAAATGCTAAATGTTTTATAAAAAAACAACTAATATAACTCTATATATATTTCCATACTAAGTCTTACAACATATACCCTTTTTGCATCATGCAACATGACTTCATTAATCGATCAAACTTGAAATTACACCAAGTACATGAAACATAATTATTACAAGCTGTCTTGACAATGAAGCAACAAGGTGTTTCAAACGTAACGTACTTGACTTCTCCTCTTTCATGCTTGTCGTGATGTTGGCATGGCAAACAATATTGGTTAAAGTTGAGAGTAAGTTAAAGTGGAGGGTGGACGTCTAATTCTAATTGTGTGGTCATTTCAAGTCTTTTATAATTGTACCTTAAATACTTTCATTCGTCGCAAATTGAGAGTAAGTTAAAGTGGAGGGTGGACCTCTCCTCCACGATTCTAATTGTGTGGTCATTTCAATTATTATTAATTTTTTTTGGTTATATTTTATAATTATAATTTAACTAGTATATTCTTTAAAAAGAGAGATTGAAAATGTCGAAGTAATAAAAGTAAAATACATAAAATTTATAAATTTTAAGGTATAATACATGAAACTTGAACTATTCCTAAACCATAATTTAATTAATATAAAATATTATTATTTCAAGTTATCATACATACTATTAATTTAATTTTATGAATTTAGTTTCTTTTTTTTAAATCTTTAAAAGTACTAAATTTTTTTATTTATTTTTTAATTTTAATCATATTAATTATGAATCCATAATTTAAATGATTCTATGTTCATTTTCAATATATTTAAATTTCTTGTGTAATCATGAATAATTCTGATTTATTCTTGATAAGGATTGAATATCTAATCTTAATACAAGTTTGTAATGTATATAGACTCAAAAATATTATTGTATGACTTAAAGTTATTACAGTTTATTCTTCTTTATAAATATAAATATATGTTTTGGTTTATTCTTGATAAGGATTGGATATCTAATCTTAATACAAGTTTGTAATGTTTTTTGTTTTTTTTTTTTCTACAGAAAATTTCACTTTATATTATTAAAATATAAACTATTTCGATACATAGAACCCATCACCACAAAATCCAAAATGAAAATCCATTGGATATCTAATATCCAAACTATCTTCCCATCCCACATAATACGTGAACTCACTATCTAAAAGCCCTCCCAAAAACTTCAAAAAAAGACAGTTACATAACATCCAACATTACACAGATAAATGTCACTGGAATATATCCCCACACCCCACAGTAAAATCAAAAGCCGCCTGAAGCCTAAAAGAGTTCTATTGACAAAGGAGGACTCGCATGCTCCTCAACACATTGAAAATAGAAGATTTTCCCAGGTTGCTTGTGAAGTGCTTGTTTTGATAGGTTGTCCGCTTCCGAGTTGTCATCCCTGTAGACATGATCAAAAGTTTTAATGTATATAGACTCAAAAATATTATTGTATGACTTAAAGTGATTATAGTTTATTCTTCTTTATAAATCTAAATATATGGTTTTCAAGGAGCGAATGATTCTAGTTTAGGATGCACACTTATATTGTTTATACATCTAAATATTATTTTTTCTGCATTGTTCTTTTATGATGCATGGTTTACACTCAATATACACATAAATATCATTTTGTCTCAATCAAAATTGTTTGTTTGTGATGCATGTTTTTCATTGTTTATAAATTCAAACTATCTAATTTGGTTAGTTTACATTCATTTCATCTGCTACCAATAAACATTAATTTAATGTAATGGATGGAGCATCTTAGATTGGATTCACTTAGTTTAATGTAAAATATTATTATCATAATTTATGATGTAAAAAATGACAAAATTCTCAATAATATCATAATATCATTAGTAGGCATTACTTATTTTTGTATCCCTTCTACACAACTTACAAATTCTTTTAATCCTCAAAAGGATTGATTAAAATAATAACCTTTCTATCTAAATCTCATCAAATATGAAAATTTAATCTTTTAATAAAAAATTATTAATAAGTTCTATCTATATTATATAATATAAGTAACTAAAATTATGGAAATATTACATTATTTTATCTTTAAGTACTTATAGTATAAGAAACTATGTTTAGTCATATAAAGTATTTGGTGGAAGAACTTCTTTAAGTATGCATAGTATAAGAAGCCATGTTTGGTTATATAAAGTATTTGTTGGAAAACCCCAAAATCTTTGTCAACCTCTTCTCGTACACCTTATCCACCTATAAATGATGTCCTTAACATATATTGGAGGGTGTAAGTGTAATGTATCAACATGTTTTTAACATATATTGGAGGGTATAAGTGTAATGTATCAAAATGTCTTTTAAACTCTAGGAATCTTGGATCTAATATTCATTTTTTTAATTCATATTAGTGTAATATTTTTTAGGGGAAATCCAAAAAATAATGTTTTTTCTCAAATATTTTGAAAAAAAAAAACTTAATTTCTTCATGTTATTTTTTTCTTTTTCATATAAGTTCACAAAATATTTTGTTGCATCAAAATTATATAACAATGATTTATTTTTTCTCTCTCATTAGTATTTGTCTATTAACAATTTTCTTATCAAAAAAATATTATCAAATCATGTAAAGCATGAAAAGAGTCTACTATAAAATATTTTGGTCATGTATAATCTATTTATTGGAAAATAATGTTTTTTTTTTACTTAAAGTAAGAAGATAAAACAGTTTGGTAATATATAATGTATTTATTGAGAAATAATTATTTTGTGATTATTCTTTGTCTTGTGATAAGTTTCCATTTGTCTTTAAAAAAAAAAAATCTTATGTTTTCTACCATGTTTTTGGTTTTTATATAAGTAGTGCATTAACATTAAACATGTTGTGAATTTATGTACTAATTTGTAAATTATAATGATTTTATAAAAATATATCATCCTTTCTATCCAAGCTTTGGAATATGTATTTTGCATTACAAATGCATGGTTTTTAAGAAAAATATCCATTTAGTCATTAGACACCAACTTATTCAATATCTTCTACTAAATGTATTGAAAGGTTAGCATGAATTTGCATGAAACTTAAAGAGAGTTTCTCCTCCAAGGTGCAAACAATTTTTACATAACTTCACTTATTAACTATCTTTTGACATGAAACATCAAATATATAAAGTGAAAAGGTAAAAATTATGAATATGGAATTATTGGTTTTGTTTTCTCTCGAGGGATCAATTCATTCCATTCAAAGATTTCAATACATAGACTATGGACATAGACCAACTACTTTATTCATTATAGTTGTACTACAATACATAACTGTACTTCGCATATTATCTTGATTTTGGAATGAAACATCTAATGTATAATGTGAAAAGTAAAAATTAAGGATATGGACTAAAGCCCAAAGAGTAAGGCAACGGTACGATGGCCATCTAATACATAAAATAATTGAGACTAAGGATGTTCATCAATGTAGATTTTCCATTGTGGGCAAAACATTTGTTTAGTGTTCATAATTTGTGTGAAGCCACACCAACATATAGAGTGGAGTTGGGTAGTGTATCACCTAATCAATGATATTGTTGATGAATGATATATAATGGATAAGATTAAGTGTATGACATAAATTTCATGATGCCTTTGCAGAGATGGTTTAGAAATATAATGAAAATAAAAATGATGAAAATGGATTGAAAGGAAAATTGAAATGTTGAAATTTTCGTTGTTTCAACTTTACTTCTCACAATTCAGAAGAATCCTTGCAAACTCAACATGACATTTATGTGTAGGACGCATGTTACATGCCCCTGAAACCTTCATCATGCATCTAGCTGAACTTTTTTTCTTTGGTACCGAGGAATACCTAAGCAACTGGACAACGAAAGATAAGAATAGGCTACGAGTGTAGATGGACATTTAATCTCCCATTCACCATTCCATAAAAAACTTTTTTTTTTAGCCAATCTATAACTATCTTGGAATCGCCTATTAGCTAGATGTACTAGATGTCTAATTTCTTTGCTAAGAAAAGTGAAGCCCAAGCACCCAACAGTTCAGCTTTAGTATTTGTTCCAGCTCCGCCATTAAAATGCCACCTGTAATTGGTCAAATCACTGTAGAAAACGGTGCCACCTGCCCCACAGTTTGAACCTCTATCCACTAAAGCACCGTAAAAAAAAGCCAAAGAATAACCATTTATCCTGAAAATAGAATTTACTCTTAAGCTTTTGGTTACCGTTTTTATACCATTGAGCAAATTCCGGAGCATATTTAATGTCCTATGGGCTGTTGACCAAGTAGAAGGCCCTTTACCTTCAAATAACAGGTTATTACGCTCGAGCCAAATATTCCAACACACCAGCATTGGAAGTCTTTTTGTCATTGCCTTGTTACCAACCCAATCTTCCATGCATTGGTTTATGGTATTACCGGTCCAAATAGATATTGTATTTTGAAGTTGAGCACAATTAGCCCAAACCAAAATAGCAAATGGATAATGAATAAAAAGGTGAGCAATATCTTCGGCATTTTGATTGCATAGCAGGCAAATGCCCAGCCCAATCCACCCTTTGGCTTGAAGTTTGTCCCAGGTTGATAATCTACCCTCCATCGCCAGCCAGAAAAAGAGAGTAATCTTCAATGGGAGTCCCCATTTCCAAATGTTTTTTTTCCACCCCTGACAGATCGGAAGGTTCATAGTTGAAAGAATAGCATCATAAGCATTCTTCACCGAGAGAATTCCTCAGCCATCGCCCCCGGACCACAATAGCGAATCATTTGTTCCTGCCAGAAGAGAAACCCCTGCCATTTTTAACTCTGTTGTATACTCATTCCAACCAATTGCAAGAGCCCCCGTTAATCCCAGATCTGAGTTGCTCCTCCAATAATCTGTGTGCGTCTCAGGAGACCGAAGGATGGCAACTTGTGGCAAGTTATAAATCTGAATGGAATTCAAGAAAAGGGTAATCGCCGAATTTAGGATGGATCAGTTGCCTATACCTAGGATTTTGTCCTTGCCAATGATGATTTATCTACCATCTCCAGGCTTCCAACTAAGCCATTGAAAGATAATGGGAAGAGATCGAATGAAACTGGCCCACATTCGAGAAACAGATCGGCAGTTGTATGATGGACTTCTGAGCCAGCCAATAAGAGACTTGTTATGAAAGTATTTATCAAATAATACCTGCTGCCAAATGCTTCTCTATGTTAACAGTCTCCAAAGTGTTGCTGAAATCAATGCCGAATTAAAAACATAAGGATTGAGGAGCCCCCAGCCCCCATTTCGTTTTAGTCTGGCCAAGGTCTCCCACCTACAAAGATGGAAATGACACGAATCTATTTTCCCGTTCCATAAATAGTGAAACATGAGCTTGTGAATCTTGTTAAGGATGGTGCGAGGGATAGTCTCTAAGGACATCCAAAAAACTGATTGTCCTTCCAGCACGGATTTGATCAGGATGAATCTTCCCCCAAGAGAAAGCCAACTGTTATACCAACCTAAATTTTTTTGAGAAACTTTCGTAACCAACCAACTCCAATCAACAACTCTATGTGGACTTGTTTTTAAAAAAAACCCAGGTACTTGAATCCAACTGACAGTTTACTGAAAGTAAAGGGCATTAGGACTTTAAAAGGAGTCAATTCAAAATCAGCAAGGCCTTCGGATAGGATAGTCATTTTGGCCACATTCATTGTGAGACCAGCCGAATTACAAAAAAGATCAATAATGGACATAATTTCCTTCCATTCTTGAATACACGCCTTGGATAAAATAAGGACATCGTCCACAAATAGCAAATGTAAAATATTAGTCAGTTGAGAAACATTTATACCTGAAATAAAACCTTCCGCCCTGGATTTCTTTAATGACAAACTGAGTCCCTCCATCACCGGGATGAAGAGAATAGATGATAAAGGACAACCCTGGCGAACCCCCCTCTCACTTCTGAAAAAATCAGTAGGCTCCCCATTAACCAAGACTGCAAAGGACGTCGAAGTTAAACAAGAAATCGTCCAGTTAGTCATCTGGAGACCCAAACCTATTTTTAAAAGGATCAGGCGAAGTTGGTCCCAATCGATATAGTTATAAGCTTTCCTTAAATCTAGTTTCAGGACTAGAGATTTCAAATTCTTCTTTTTAATGTTGTGGATGGTTTCATGAGTTGTACCAATAGATTCTTGAATGTGTCTTCCTATAAGGAACCCCAACTGTTCACACGAAATATACCTAGACAGAAAAGGCTTAAGCCGATTTGCGATTATTTTGCTAATAATCTTGTAATGCAGGTTACATAATGATATTGGTCAAAAGTCCTCAAATGATCTGGGACAGTTTGTCTTTGGAATCAAAGTGAGAAAGGTTGCATTTAGTCCCCCAAATACCGATCCCAACCTTCTAGTCTCTTCGACCATTGCCAGAAGATCTTCACCAATCAGATCAAAGAAAAAGATGAAAAATTCAGAAGTCCACCCATCAGGGCCTGGACTTTTCTCCTTCTTAAAATGAGTGAGAACTTCAAGCAATTATTCCAAAGTTACCTTGTCATACATGGAACATGACTCCTCTTCATCCATCATCTAAGGGAATAGCTCCGCAATCTTGCATTGGTCAATTGTTTTCAATGTCGGTGAAGCCTTATAACTGTTCTTGAAATAAGTTGTTGCCCCCTTCAAAAGATCCTCCTGATTATTGATCAAATTACCATTACCTGAATCTATCTCCCAAACATGTTTCCTAATCCGATTCTGGGTAGCAACCTTGTGGAAATACTTGGTATTGTTTTCCCCACAGGACAACCATAAGGCTCTGCTACGAATTCGCCATAATTCCTCTTCGCTACGCAGAATCAGATTCATGTCAAATTCCTTTTGTTTCAAGGAGGAAGCAGCTGCTTGGTTCGAAGGATCCCCTGCCAGCTTCCCAATAATATCCTTAATATCTTATTCCAATGTATTTAATAATGCAAGTTTCCTATCACGGTATTCTTGTATCCAGGATTTGGTCTGGTTTTTCAGAATTTGCAATATCCATAATAGCCTTTTATGCTTGTTGTCTTCACTCTGAAACATGGGGTCTAACCAAGTTTTGTGTACCAGGTTCACAAACTCCTTTTCAAGAAGCCAATCCGGATTAAACTTGAAGGGGTAAGGCTTGTACCTCGGGTGAGTCTCCATTTGGAAAAATACCGGTGCATGGTCCGATACGAAAGGGTGTTCGACCCAGGATCTATAGATACCAACCTCCGATAAAAGTTGTTCGGAAACAAAAACCCGATCTAATCTCCTTTCAATGGTTGCCTGACCAGCACGACCATTTCGCCAAGTAGGAACCAGATTTGTTGGTTTGACATCAACAAGATTATGAGACAGAAAAATCTCTTTGAAAAAATCATCATTACAACAATTCGCCCCCGACCCTCCCCAAGCCTCATCGACAGACAAAATAAAATTTAAATCGCCCACTAAAATCAAGTTAGGAGTACTAAGCAAGCCACTGCCTTCAATGGTTTTCCAAAAGGGAATCATGTCCGAGCAAGGTCCATAAGTATTGAGAATGGAAATCGCCCTCTTTGTCAATAAGCATTTCCCAGTCAACAATATACCCCCTACCATGAGAAAGGGTTCAAAAAAGTATAAAGTCAGATCCCAGGAAACTAAAAGACCCCTTGAATTTCCCACAGAGCTGACTCCCTTATCCCTTGCATTTCTTTCTTTGCAAAATTCTTATCTTCAGCTCGACGGACTATTGTGTTTTTCATTTGCAATTATTAAAATTTTCCACGTACTAAGGAGGTTTAATGATTGAGTAG
>SNQJ01S0088490.1:10150-31744 GCA_010110895.2 Picea sitchensis
TGACACTTTGAAGAATGTTGCAGATTCATTGACAAAGTCTGTGAGCACATAAAAGTTCTCCTGGTGTAGAGTAACAATGGGCATTGTTGCTCTAGATTGTTGACTATATAATCCCCTGGACCCCTGGATGCAAAGAAAACAACAAGTGCAAGAATATTGGGTATGTGCTATATTCTTTGCATTTGTGTGTGTGGGCGCGTCAGATAGGACAATGGGGTTTGCGGCAGCACCCCGAAATGTTTTTGGGGTGGTTTTTGCTATTTTTAGCAGTTTTGTAAATTAATCCTGGATTAAGGGATTAGGGTTTTGGTATCTACGGAATACCTAAAAAAATTGTATATATATTGTATAGTGAATGGTGAAATTCGATATAATGAATATAAGAAAGGTTTTCCCGGTTGAGGGTTTCCGGTATAAAATCTCTGTGTACTCTGTGTATGAGCCATTGATTAAATTTTGTTTTTCTTAAGAATCTATATGCATTTCTTTACTTCACAGGTTTAAAACTTACACTTATGGCTAACAACTGCAGCTAACCCTTCACTCTTACAAGTACAAGTTATGAAGGTAGTCATAATTTCTCCAACTACCTGATCTGGTGCCATTAGCGGGTTTCTTGTGGTTAGGGAGGACAAGGTACTTCAGACAGGTTTAGTCATTCGAAGTCATGCAGGTGTAGGTTTGGTTGTTGGGAAATATTTATATTTTCTTCACATAGACTTCCTAGTTCCCTCTCACCAGCTCCCACTCATCGTATCATGGCCAACACTACAAGGCTTCCCTCTCAATGAATTGATTGGTGACTTTATTAACATAAAAAACAATTACAATCTTCATCATTTACAATGCATGAGATCTTAAGCATAATTGCAGTCTTCATCATTTACAATGCATGAGGTTTTAAGCATAATTAATGTCTTGGGAGGAAACAGGGTGTTACAAGCCTAGTAAACAATACCTAAAGTTTCCAAATATTTATTATACTAAGGAATCAAATTTAAAAATAGTAACATGAGACACACATTAAGGATCTTGGACATAGGACATGAGACACACTACCATTTTATTTAGTCCAACAAACTTACTTATGTACTAATGAGTATTGAATGATTCATCAAATCATTAGGAACTAGAGTTTATTAATATAAGCTCCATTCACAAGCTATCTTAAGTGGTTATAAAACTCCTACATAGTTCAATTCTAATTTGATTCATTCACTCCTTCAAACAAGTAACAATAAGATTAAATGGAATAAGATATTGGTTGAGATATTTTATCAAGCATATTGTATGAAAACTCCTACCAAAATTATTTCTAATTTCTTTCATTAATACAAGAATGCCAAGTGTTTTGGAAAGTTTGAAATTGAAATCTCTCTTAATTCTCACATCGAACTGAGGTTAACACTAAATTTCATTAATTTCTTCCTCATACACACAATTCTCAATCAATTAACATTTATTTAAAACCAAACCCTAATCTCATGGCCTTATGAACTCCTTGACCTTTATGGATTTTTCATGGAAAGTCAAACCACTTGAGCTAACCCTTAGGTAATTTTAATACATACACACATAAATATAAGGCTTCAACCTATGATATCTTGTACAAAAGAATATGGCATGGCCCTATTATATGTCCTTTGTGAAAATAATATGAAGAGAACATAGACCACCTGATTATGACATGTGTCTACTCTATAGAAGTGTGGAAAGAAGTACAAAACATCTCACATGTAAAGGATACTTGAAGGGGAAATTATATTGAGGAAAGTTTAAAGAACGGGTGTGGTAATATAGTTGTTAAGAAATTTAAATATTTTCCATTGATAATTTCTTCAAGCATATGGCTCATGAGAAATGATAGTACAATTGAATACATATGTAGTCCATCCATTAAGTGTGATTCTTAGAGTATGTGCATACTCAATAGCTTCAAATAGACAAAAAATGAAAATCCTCCAAGGAAAATTTCTATGGAAGAGATTGATAGATCAAGAGCATCGACCTACTTTGATGATTCCTATCAAAGAATTCAACTAGTTGGTGGGGTTGGTGGGGTCATATATATGAAGAAAAAACATGTTGTAAAGTTGAAAGAAAGTTTGGGAAGGGGGGCATACAACTTTTCTAAACTCCTGGTTTTGAAATTAACTCTTATGCTTGTAGTAGAAAAGAGTGCTTCTAAAATTCAAATTTTTGGAGACTATCATGTTGATAAATTTGATGTGAGGGATAACTTGTTTAGATAATATTATTTTAATACCCTTGTTTAAAAAGATTCAAAATTATAGTGTTTCATTTAATGTTATCGCTTTTCAATATGATTACATGTTTACAGAGAAACAAATGAGATTGTTGACTATTGGATCGATTCATGCTTGCACATGTCCTTCCTCATGCTGGGGGTTTTAGAACCAATGTTCGTCCATATTTGACCAACAACAAACCCAAATTATCGACATATCAATCCTTATCCAAGGCCAAGAAAGGTTTGACCCGAGATGTAGAGAGGATCACAAAGACCATAAGGTCTTGTGACGTGGATGAAGGATAAACATACAGATATCCATATCAACTAGCATACATGCAATTCATATATGATAAATCATAAGGACTAAGAATTGAAACTCTGCACATCACAACACATAATATACATCAGGTAGCTCAAAACTGCCTCAACGTTATCATTTCTTTCATTCCATTCAACACAAGTATACAATATACATCCAGGAAACCATATTCAACAACAACAGAGTTTTAGGTCTTCATAATGTAGCTTCTAAAAAATACAAGACAGTACGCAATGACCACCCTCATCATCCTATATACCTATGATATACTCATATGTATATGCAAACTTAGTACAATATTACGATAGGATTAAAGTGAGCTTGATATGAATGACTCTATACATTATCTAATTTGAAGGGCTAACTCTCTAACCTGCTATCTTTCTAACTTGTCAACTCTCCAACTCTAATTGTCTTCTTGTTGTTTCCTTTTATAGTTTTCTATGCTTTGGAGATCTTCTTCATCTTTCTTTGCTCCATTCACTCTAGCGATGGATTCCTCGCATGCTTCTTTCACATGTCGGTGTTCCACATATGATTTATACATCACGGTAATCTCAACGACCTGGCTAGCTCATCCTCCTGTTGTCCCATGATCCCTTGCACTCTTGGAAGTAATCATTCAGGGATATTTCCTGATGATTCCTTTCTTGATTTTGGTCGCCATATTCTTGATTTCTGGCACAACTGACAAAACTCAAACCAACGCGCACTTGGTAGTCTTCAATCTCAGTGGGAAACTGACAAAACTTAGTCTGGTGCACACTTTTGATCATTCGTGATGCAAGACATGGAAAAAACTTGTAATGTGTGCACACAACTTCGTTTGTGTGCACACGATATTTAAACCCAAAAACTTGGGTTCCAATAGGCCCCCACCACTATTATTTGGCTCATCCATGAGCCAACTACCTTATAGAATGATCTCTGCAATGGATGGCACCATGCCTTTGATTTTTTTCATTAATTCATGGAATTGATGCTTCGACTCAGTAAACTGGTCCTGAAGATTCTATGTAAGTTGGATGGCCTCATTTGCATCGCTATTTGTGACTATAGGGTGTGTGATATTAATGTTGTTGAGTTGTTGAATGAGAGGGATGACATCAACAATCACGTCGGAGAGGTGGGTAAATAACATCAAGGTCGTATCAGATGCAATGGAGATGATATCAGACATGTTTTGTTGCTCAGCATGTTCTGTAATGATCTATTTTTTTCTTGTTAAAATATCCTACATCGCAGTGACGCGCTCCCTAGGAGGTAGTGAAGTTAGTTCATGTTTATGTTGTGCAATTTTTATCTCAATCACGTGAACATGTTCAACAAGTGTAGATACTTCCGGTGGGGTTAGGAGGTGAGTCCATAGGGTCGAGCTATAATCGATCAATTTGAAGAATGCTTCCACCCACAATTGACCAATGTGGAGGGTTGTTTGGGATAACTAAATTAGTGGTCTATATGGATTCAATGGTTTCTATTAGCCTCCCCTGATATCTTGATATTTGTGATACTCTTTTGTTTTCTCAATGGGGTCGAGGAGGATGGGTTCTGTGGATGTCCTTTTTTTTTCCATATTAACTCTTGTGAACCCCATTTGCGCCATGCCAAGCACCTTGGTATACCATTGGGAATGGCAGGGAAGCCAAGGGATAGCCTTCTTATTGGGAAGATCATGCAAGGCCTTTAGGGGACAGTTGTGTGTCTTGTGTTCCTACATGACCATCCTCTGTCATTCAAAGGAACACATGCAAGGGATAATATCCACATTCGGTTTGAACCTTTCTTGCATGGAGGTATCGACACTTGGCCATTCACGAAATGGTTTCTAATGTGCATCCCACCAATGCATCAAAATTCCTGTGAGCACTGTATCAAGTGCATGAACACTTTGATGTTCTGAAATGCGCTATATCCAAGCCATAAAAGTGTTCATCGGCTCTAATCCATTGTACTTGTATGAGCCAAATTTTTCCTCACGCTCCTCTGCAGAGATATGCGCACATCTCCTTGTTGATACTTCATATAGCTTGTTCTTACATCTTTCCATGGTTGCTTCTAAATATGTGTCATAAGACTTGAAACTTCTCCAACTCAATTATCCATATGCAATGGGTTTAATGTAGTACTCCCTGCACCTCGTAATCTTATAAATATTCTCAATGACTAAGCTTGGTGCATCCTCATCTATCGGCTCATTGTATCTCTCCCCCTCTATTGTAGGGTAAATGAACCCTGCTGGAGATAACGCCTGTAGGCTCTTCCTTGACATAATACATAATAGAGATGTAAACTATAGATTTTCCTAGATCTAATTCATACACTAAAATGATCTAAATTGATGAAATGGAAGGCTTACCCGATGATCCGATGGTTGTATCTATGTGCTCCTTAGCTTCTATCTTCCATGTAGATTCCCTTTACTCTTACCAGCTTATATCTGCACACATGGAGACACATAAAACTTTCACAAGATCAAGCTAATCATGTATAAATTAATGATGGATCTAATAATGTATCATAACACATGAAAACATTAATTCTCCACAAGGAAACATAGCAATCACATATATACAAGTAGAGGGAAACATCTTGTACATATTCTCTTGATAAAATAAATGGATTACACCTTACAAAGAAGTTGATGTAGTTCTTTTCCAAGTTCCTTTCCCAATATTTGTAATCAAACTTCCAGAATAATTTTGATTTCTTCTTTCTCCTCCCTTTTCCCATGAGAAACCCTCAACATATAGGATAATAGAGATAAGATCAAAGGTTGGTCTATATAGGATATAGATGTCCAAGATAACAAGCTTCTCGAGGTCGAACCACAAAAAAAATTGAGGTTTAATCTCATCTCTCGAAACCAATCCTAAATAGGGAGGTACAGACTCAGTCGTACCCTGCATTCTTGCCGAAAGCAACTGGTCACCCTTTGCAAGAGGACAAGGAGTGACCAACACTTTCTGGTCACACAATGTAAAGGGGAAACCAACGACCAAGAAAAAAGGTACTGTAGAATCAGGGTAAAAGTGGTATAAACGATTTTTACATACTACTAACCCCTATATGATTCCCATCAAGTGATCAGGTGGAAAATAATTGTATAACAGATGCCCCCTTGAGTGTGAGGCTGGAAGAGGTGTCTGATGGAAGAAACACTTTACAAACAAAATCAGAGAGAATTTAGAGAAGGAATCTAGAAAGAAACCATCATCAGTTTAGAATAACAATAACATCCTCGAGGCAGGCATACCCATGCTCGGTAACAAAAAATAAGCATAGATTCCAAAAGAGTACACTGTGGATCCATGCATGATGCAGACAAGTAGATTATGGTCACAAAAAAATGCGTTGTGGTCAGAAGTGAAAACATAGCCACGAACAAGTACAAATATGGATCTATGTCACAATATACAAATCAGTGATATGACTCGATTCCCGAGAAACATCTGAAGTACTCATGAATAACTCCATCGCAACTTGGGAGGGAATTCCATTAAGGAATGTGGTTTTCCCAAACCAAGGTCTTCATCCCAAATACCAAAGGTATGAATCTAAAATATGTGAATACATGAGTTGAGGTCGAGCATGGTAGAAACCATCTGATTATTAGTCAATGATGTATACTATTAACAGATGTGAGGTAATCCACCAATGATGATGATGGAACCCAAGATACCTAGTAAAATCTAATGGGTGTGAATAAATGAGATGAATTCAAACACTTGTAGATTCATTCAACAAGAGAAAATGATGTAAACCAATTGTTGAAATGAAAGGAATCCTTCCACTGATATCTGCAAGTCCCAGGGTACTGACTGGTTTCTATATTTCAAACCCGGATAATGATCTGGAGTCGAAAGGATGAAATTTGTGGAAGGAGGGCCTTGATGTATCCCCCACCAATCGACATGAAACACATAAAGGTAGATGGTGTGAAGAGCATAAGAGTAGATCACAAATGACTCAGGGATGGCCAAGATGAATGGGATAAAGGAATGAAATTGGCTGACACAGGATAACTTCCCTTGAAAAAGAAACATGACAAATGAATTGACTTGGCAGCATTGACTCATTAATGACAAAAACACTCACCATGGATGACTGGAAGAGTAACCAATCAGCGGAGTTCGAGAATGCATGGAGATGGTAATCACTCAGAGACAATGGATAACCCAATTGTTGTACATGCATGCAAAACAAGTGCATTTTTCAAGGGTGAATCAATAGACGGTTTCCATTTTTGAAGATACCAGATGGATGCAAGATAGGTGCATTGTTCAATGGAGACTCAATAGATGGTTGCCATTTGTGAAGATGAATAGATGGAAAAAAAACCCATTGTTTTTCCTTCTTTCATTTTTAACGAGAATGAAAGAAAATAAACGTATGCTCGATGTTCTCACCCGTGGATTTATATGTGAGCCTGGGATGGGGAATAGTGCTCATTTCATCATTTCATATTTAGACTCTGAAAGGAAAAATAAGACTCCAAGGGTGTTCTTTTTCATAATTTTAGTCTCCCGAGCCTGAAAAAGGATAAAAGAATACAAGGGAGAAATATTCTAGCCAAGGTTGAATAGAGTATTCCTTTTCATAATAAGTCCATCTAGTCCAAAAAAGGGTTAAACTTACACCAAATGTACATCCTTTCAAATCCATTTAATAAGTGTGAAAGGAAACAATCTCACCCAATAATCTTTTCATGTTTAGGGAGTCTAAAAAGGGATTAAAGGAGACTCCAGGGCATACCTTTGTCAAGTTTGGTTACCAAGTGTGACAAAGGGGTAATAGTAAGCTCAGCTAGAGAGAACAAGTGGTATGCAATGAAGTTCCAGGTGCATGGAATGTGGCTGAAGAAATGGACTGCAACAATACATGGCAAATGATGATCACTTATAACAATAGTTCTCAACCAGGGGCATTGAAAATGGAAGCAAGTAGGTGGCTAGCGGTCAATAATGGTTGCGATGCAATAAGCAATGAAAGAAAATGGTGTAGAAAAAATGAGCAACAAGACAGAAGTGACAATAAAATGTGACCATTGAAACAACGAAAATGGTGGGAACCTAAGGTATAGTGCTTGAAATATAGACGGTTAATAATGCAAAGAGGGAAATGTAGGGAAAAACCTCTCCTTATATGCCATTTTAGAGACATGTACCTCAAGTTCAATGGATTTTCCCATCTTAAAAATGTCCTTAGAATTCTTTCAACACACGTAAACTAGTTTCCAAGGTCAACATGCATAGTGAAATCCTAAATTTTTGTTTTTTTGGATTTTTGGGATATGATGTACAAAAAAACAGAAGGAACTCACACCACACACCTATGTACAAGGCACTATTCATTTCTTGATATTTTAGACAAAGGAGAGCCCATTGCTAGGCTTATGCCAAGGATATTTTTCATAATTGAGGAACTCATGAGCCATTATTGGCATCATATGGCTCACCATGTCGGGGCCATGCCACATAGGAACAAATCGTTGTGGCCAACAATACTCATCATGAGTAGTTTTGTGAGATATGGAAGCTCCTTGATGGGATCCATCAAGAAGTGAGGGAATTACAAAAAAAAAATCTTTGGCAGAAGGGATAGCAAAGGATTCACTGGAAAGTTCTGAAAACGATAACTGAGGTGGAAAAGGGTTAAGCCTAGGGGTTTCACTAGATGCCCCCAATATTGGGTTGGAACTCTTTGTGATGACTCTCGACAATTCCAAATCAGGGAGGATGGATTCTGGATGATGCTCATATTTCCTGGGCTTGTCAATGAAAGCCATGACTTCCAGGATGGCCTCTTCTGAAGGAAACTTACTATATAGGACATCATGGGAACTGATAGATTCAAAAACCCATATGGGTGGAGTAGGATTATCAAATTCCATCTGAGGATGGAAGGGTTGACTAGTATCAATGGATGTCAAGGGGAATTCCAGATCAACAATCTCAATCGCGGTGCGTGGCATGGATGCTCCGTATAAATCAACATCCTCGGGAGGAGGTACCACCCAAGGGATCAAATGACTCGAGGGATCCACTTGTAGATGAGAAAGTCATGTCGATAGGAGAAATATGGGTAGTTTTAGGTGCAGGAAGGGATAAAATCCCCATAATAAATGGATCTTTAAACATGCCTACACCGACGCTTTCATACCCCCCAGAAGACTCGCCTATGAAGGGAACCTTGGTTCTAGGATTAGTTCGTAATTCAGGTGTGCAATAATCCAGTTGGTCGATCGTAACTTTATTCCCTTGATGGGGAAATCGTATAATGTGAAATAAAGTAGATGAATCAACCTTCATTACATAGAACCAAGTGCGAACCAAGAGCAGATTATATTCGAGTGCGACATCCACCACTTCGACTTTTATGGAGACAATCTTTCCCCCGAGCTCAATCGATAAGGAGGGGAGAATTTCATAAGGTTTGAAAGAATTTCCATAAAAATATTTTAGGATGGTTGGATATGTGGTGAGTTGTGTAGAACCAATGGATTTCCAACATGACAAATACATAATGCAAGTGGTCACTCCTTCTTTGATCACCGCATGAAAGATATTCTTATTCAGACACCGAACTATAATTTGCAATGTCGATTGGTGTGAGAGACGCAACTCACTATGTTCTTTGTCAAAGGAAATAATGTTAGACACTGAAGGTTCAATTCCCTCTATGGTTGATAGCAAGGTTTCCCACTATGAAGGATACATTTTCAATACTTCAAGTGTCGACATGGCACACGAGGTCTGGAAAATATCTTCCACTATGTTGTAGTGTTGGGTTTCCCGAGTATTCGGATTATGAGTGGTCCATCAAAGAACCCCATTTGGAGAGAGGATGGCAGGTTCAAAAGTTGGTTTCTATAACGTGAGAGGGCCATTGGGTGGTAAATTCAATGGATTATCCTTTGATGAAGGTTCCCCCTCCATGGAATCATAGTTATTGGCTCTCATTTTTAGTTCCACCGTGGATTTAACCATCATGAAATTTTTGGTTGAGGACTCTGCATTTCCCCCAAGTGGTAGTGTAGGAGCTTGTGTGATCATTTTTTTTTGTTGGGGGAAAGGATTGATTAATATCGTTGGTTGTGAAGGAGATACCCCTTGCTTGAGATATTGATGAACCTCAACAAGGTAGGGATAGTCTTTGGTGAAGTGGTTTTCCTTGCACACCATGCAGGGGTGTTTTTCCTTTCTTTGGTTTTTTCCCCCAACATTGAGGTCTTGGATTTTTGTAGTCTCATGCTGGTCAGAAGATTTTTTGGATTTTCCCTTGTTTTTCTTCTTGCCTACGGATGGTTGAGATGAAGTGGATTGGACCACATTCACCTAGGAGGTTTGTGCAGGAGAGGGAGGAGGTTTGGTATTGGTACAAGTCTGTGATTGTGTGGCAGACTGTAGTTTTATGGAACCCACTATGCCATTGACATGGGTTCCTAGGTCTGTTTTTGATAGATCAATCGACGATCGAGGAGCATGAGGTATCAAATCGTATAATGTGCCCGACTAGGAATATAAAAGGTCTAAATATTGAGCACGAGTGATGGCCTACTCCTCAGTAACAATGCCTCCCATAGCGACATCTCTGGTGATAGGTGGAAAAAGTGACTTTGTAAACCAATCTACTAAGAGATGATCTATAATGGTATCTTTAATTAACCATTTACGCCTCCTCCACTCATGTATATGATCATAAATGTGAGTGGAAGAGGATTTCCTAAGCGAATTCAAAACCTCTGTACCGGTTTCATACCGAATGGGAAGTTGGAAGTGAGTTAGAAATTCCATGGAAAGAGAATTAAAATCGACAAAGGAATTTTGTGGCAGCTCAATATACCATTTTTCCGCCAAACGTGTAATAAATCTCGTGAAAAATCGTAACCGAATGGAATTGTCCATCAAGGAGTTTGAAGAACACTAGAGATGGAAGGTCATTACGTGGTTACTAGGATCTTCCCCAGGTTTTCCGTCGAACTTGGGGATGTCGGAATGCAGTTTAGCAAGGATGGGAGGCCAAAACGGGGAATGACATATATGATCATTGGTCAAGCGTGAAAAATATGGCAGATCCAACGTAGCCAAGAACGAAAGTTTTCGATTGACCTATTGATACCGGTGGTAATTATGTGGCATGGAAGCACCAGTAGGACCATACAAAGGTTGTGATGATATGGAAAAATCAAATGGTACTCCTACATACTATGGCTGAACTAAAGGTCCCCCTATGTGTTATGGTTGGCGTTATTTTCCTCCCATATATGGCAGTTGAGGGAGTTATTGTAGTGGAATCATATTGGGGTTCACGGATTGATTGGGAAAAGTTCCTTGCTGAGGAATTCCCACCATATTAGGTTGACCCAATAAAGGATTCACAACTCTTGGATATGGTTGTCTAGGGTACATGCATGTAGTAATAGGGATGGAAGGACCTGCAGGGGTAGTTTCCCCCAGGTTGGTTGTTTTTTCCCCCACATAGGAGCTTGACCCATGGCTGAGGGTTTCCCTCCAACTAGAAGTTCCCCCCGAGTGAAGGGTTGGCCTCCAATTGAATATTGACCTCCAATGAAGGGCATAAATGAACTCACCATTTGTAAAGTTGGAGATGTAGGATGATCAGCTTGTTTAATTGGGGTTTTCTGAATGACTTGACTATTGACCATATGACCGATGGAATGATGAAGTAAAGCACTCGATGTATGCGTATGCAGGACTAGTGAAGAAATAATATTACCCGACCCACGTGCAAAGAGAGACGCATTTTCTGGTGGTTGTGTCGGAGTAACCTGGGTCACAAATGTTCCTAATAAAGAAGAAGCACCAGCAGTGGCATAATTTTCTCTTGCAGGATCAACTACAAGAGTTTTGGATAGAGGAGGTGAAATTCCCAATCCCTTTAGTAAACTATAATAAGAAAAAGCATCAAAATATGTCGTGGGCATTTGTTCAATGAGTAGTGGGCAAAGTGGATTAGTCAAGGGGGTATTTTCGTAAGGTACTACGCCTTCCACGAAGGTTGTGGGAGGTTCTTCTACATGTTGGTCACTTCCATGAGCTACACTCCCAATTTCATAAGCCATTCCTTTGACCATTCTTTCATTAGAAGGATTTTGTGGAGGCTCTTTCCCCTTAGGAGGTAACCCTTGCTTTCTGTGAGATCTACAAATACCTTGGTCGGCCACAACTAAAGTAAAATAAAAATATATAAGGCCAACTACATTTTTTTTCTAAACACACCCCTAATAAATCTATAGGTAATCAACCAAACAACAATAGATAGAAGGATCTTCTAAAGATGAGATTTCAAGTCATCGACGAAGATATGAGAAGAAGTTACCCTGACCTCCACGTAACAAACCTTCTCGATGCAAGCAATCCCTGATTCACAGGGTCACCATACAATGGCACTGAAAGTGTGATACAACGTCTACCCCAGGTACAGTGGGAATTCCCCCATAGTCACCTCTGTAGATACCTAGGAAAGGTCACTAAGGTTACCAACTTATAGTCGAACTCCAGGGGGGTACAGTCGACAATTGAGACCGAACGTATGGGTGGTATAACAAAGTCTGAAGCTCCTCTAGAGGAATGAATACAAGTGGACCGGTAATACTCTTGAGGACCTCGAAGGTATTCGAGATTCACGAAGCACCGAGACCAAATAAACCAATAACAATCAAGGAAAACCCCCAATATACGTTCTTTCCACTACGATTGGTCAAGCATTGGAGGGGTAATATCTGCTTCTCTTCTGCACACGACCTCGTGTTTATCCCTTATGTTAGAGGGGGTTCCCAGCTATGCCTATATGAAAGTTGTATTTTATCACTCTTTAGTGTTCTACAATATTTTTTAGTAGTCTTGGACAATTTACTCATTTTTCCTAGTCTAAAGACCCTAGCTCTAAACTATTGTTGGTGTACTATAAACAAAAATTTCTATTTAATTTTATTAATGCATTGATTGATTTTAATGGTCGTTTTTACTCAGAAATGTCCACAGAGATGAAACTAATGATGTGTGAGACTCGACTCCAATAAATGCAAAAAGATTAAAATGCAATATTTTGTTCGATAAATTCTATCTATGAGAAGGAGAAGAGTTATTTTCTTCTTAATATAAATAAGCACTCAATATCATACAACTGTTCAATTTTCCTCTTTAAATGGAAAGAAGAATGATTCCAAACTACCACATAAATGTTTCCAAAATCCAAAACAAAAACAATCCCTTTTCATCTATATACCAAAACACTCTAACTATGAAACATCACCCAAGGAAAAAATTCAAACACAAGAATGCCTTTAACGCAAAACCCAAGCTTTCAAAAGTAATTTTTTTTTTTTCAAATAAATTGAAAAATTATTGCACTCTAAGATTAGATGAAAATCAAGAGAGATGGCTTTGTTTAAGCAATGAAAGCAAATCTAAATGAACACCCAAGAGATTTTTAAAAACAAGTGGACTCTCTCACAAAAGTACCATCAACACTAAAATCCTGAGGGAATGAGATTAGATGACCTAAACTGAACCCAAAAAATGAAAATTTATTTTAATCAAATAAACAAAATGGCAGACAAGAAAAAATTTCAAAATGACTTTGAAAAAATGTTGCAGCAATAACTATTGGGACAGATCTGAGAGAGATCTAGAGAAGTGGAAGAAAGGACAAACACATAGTTGGGCCTTGTTTGAAGGATGTCCCTTCAAAAATTGGCTTTCAGAGCCTGGTCGCTCCCTATTAATGACCATGGGGTGACCACAAAGCTCTGGTCGCTCCTTGCAAAGGGATAGAGGGAGAACACAAGGTACTGGTCACTCTCTGCAATGTAATTATTAGGTTGGTTTCCCCTTACAATGGACAAAATAACGAACAAAAGGGGTCGGTCTCTCCCTACAATGAAGCAGCTAGTGACAACAAAATTTTGGCCACTCTATGGGCATAGATAACCCATGATCGAAATCATGCAAGTATGAAAACTAATAGATATGATGCAGATCATTCATATCTAAGACTAAAAAAATTCAAATAGCCATGAAAAATACTTATTAAAATATCAAGAACAAAGAATGGGGCTTACAACAAGCAAATATCTTGAGAATATGAATTTAAAAGTTGAGGAAGAAATTGACTAAACAACAATATATTCTTCAGTGGAGTTTCCAGTCTATTGTAGGGTAAATGAACCTTGCAAGAGATAACTCCCTTAGGCTCTTCCTAAACCTAATACATAATAGAGATGTAAATGGCAGATTTTGCTAGATCTAATTCATACACAAAAAATGATCTACAAATTTATGGAATGGAAGGCTTACTCAATGATCTGACAGTTGTTCATGCACACTCCTTAATTGATAGCTTCCATGAAGATTCCCTTCGCTCTTACCATCTTAGATATGCACACATGGAGAGACAAAAAACTTTCACAAGATCAAACTAATCATGTATAAATTAATAATATATCTAATAATGTATCTTAACACATGAAAACATTAATTATCCACAAGGAAACATAGAAATCACATACACATCCAAGTAGAGAGAAACATATTGTACATCTTGTATTGATAAAACAAATGGATTGCACCTTACAAAGAAGTTGATGTAGTCCTTTCCCAAGTTCCTTTCCCAAGCTTTGTAATCAAACTACCAAAATACGTTTTCTTTCTGCTTTCTCCTCCCTTTTCCCATGAGAAACCTGCAATATATAGGATAATAGAGATAAGATAAAAGGTTATTTTATATAGGATTTAGATTCCCAAGTTAACAAGATTCTCGAGGTCAAACCACGAAAAATCCGAGGTTTAATCTCATCTCTAGCAACAAATACTAAATAGGGAGTAATAGACTCGATCGCGCCCCACATTCTTGTAGGGAGCGAATGGTCGCCCTTTGCAAGAGGACAAGGAGCAACCAACACTTTCTAGTCACGAGATGTAAAGGGGAAACCAACAAACAAGGAAAAAGGTACTACAAACTCAGGGGAAAAGTGGTATAATTCAGTGTTCCACACTGCTAACCCCTAGATGATTCTCATCAAGGGATTAGGTGTAAAATAATTTTATAACACCCTCATAAGGATCTAGAGGTGCGACCATGTGAAGGGTGTCTGTATCAAAAGAAATATGTCTCTTTTTCAAGTTCATTGCTGCATTGTTGTCAATATCCCACTCAATTCCAAGAAAGGCAATATATGGATCAGACTCATCCATAATCTCTATGAATTCAAAATCTACCTTGGTTTTAACTCATATATTCACTTCAACTTGATCCAGTCAGCCTATTGGGTAGATCTTGTATTGATTTTCCAATCGCAATTGGATAGGGGACTAGACCAATTCAGTTTTACCCATCACCTCCCAATATTTATTTGACAAAATTTTTATGTCGGATCCTAGATCGAACATGACTCCATTTGTATCATAGCCTCTAGCCTCTGTTATCATTTTGAATTCTCGGCCAATGAAGTTATGCTTACTAACCTGACACACATCTCTTTCTGGTAGAGGGGTTGAGATGACCTCCTCTACTCCTTATTCTTTCATGCAAGTAGCTAACATGTGGGCCAACTTATTTGTATCCTTTGGAACTTTAAGAAATCGCAAACAAAAATGTAAGAAAGTACTTACTTGATCATCAATGTCTACTATGCAACCTAAGTCGCATAAGGATTTTGTGTGCACTATGAGTTGCAACTCCTCTTGGCGTTGTTTTTCATACACTTTTTCCTCAGCACATCACAACTCAGTATGTATGTTGGCTTCCTCTATCAATATTTGGGTCATGTGCTATATTTCTTCGCTCACATGAGCCTCCTCCAATGACCTTTGCATCGCACGCTGCAATTCCTCACATGCGCGAGATTCCTCCACCGATATCTAAGTCATATTTTGGACTTTTTCACGGATCTGATCTTCTTCCAACGACCTTTGTGTCATGTGTTGCACTTCTTCCCAGATCTGAGCCTCCTCAATGATCTTTGAGTTGCGTGGTGCAATTCCTTGTGCACTCTTTATTCCTCCATAGCTCTTTGTGCATCACACAAAATTATTTCTACTGGGAAACATCAAACTTAGGGGGGGTTGTGTTTCCTTCTTGATATTCCCCTCTTGCTGCTAACCTGAGCCTTCACCAGGATTGCAGTTGGTGCCTATCTTTGCTCCTCCTTGGGTTACTGCTCGAACATAGAATTCCTCAGTCTTCTTTTGATCCTTTCATGGTTGTGTATGCACCATGTTGGGATGCTTATTCTCTTCCCACTTCTATAACAAGTCGGGATAGTCCTCAGTGACATGCTCATGAATATACTAGTATGTACACAGTACACTTGGTTTAGTACAAAATCTCGACACATGGCCAATTTCTCTGCAATTAAAGAAAGTGATGGGTATACCTTCCCCTCCTCCATATATTTGTTTGCGGGCGGGCCCATATCCTCCTCTAGGGCATACTTGGTATCCATATCTATCGACACTACCACGATCGCCACCCTATTTTTCATCTCGAACCCAAAATGCATCACGAGTATTATCCTGCATCAGATGGGGTGCGTGTAAGTTATTGACATTGTGCCCGAAAAATTTATAAAACTCATAGAACAGAGTGTGGGTCGTCATTTGATATTTTTGTAGTGTTGGGTAGTGGGGTGCAGTATGGACTTATTGTCTACATATTTCACACCACTCCATCTATCCAAATGAGAATGGACTCGACATGCATGTCTCCACATAGTTTGGAAGGACAGGGAACTCGTCCATGTGACGCCCCTTAGAGAAACATATGGTAAATCGTATGTTCTCGTGCATGACTTTAGCCTTCGTCATATATTTTAGATGCATTGTTAGATTAACCAGTTGTGATTGCATTTGTGCCAACCTAGTTGATGTCTCTATGCCTCTTAGTATAGCTTCCAAGCACATCACAATCTAGATTACCTCTACTTGAGTCATCACCTTCTGTTGGGTGAGCGGGACTCAGATATGGGGGAGTAACCCCACAATAAAATGTTCTTGGTGTTTCACATCCTAAATTTGGAATGTCAACCTATCTAACAAGATTTTAAACCACTGTTCATAATCCCAAATGGTCTCTTCTTCCTCTGGTCATAATCCCAGATGGTCTCTCCTTCCTTCTACTTGATCTCTTTTATCTCTTTGATACATTGGGATTTTGACTTAGGCTTCTAAAACTTTCTAAGTAGATCCTACTTAATATCAACCACGAACCTTTGTTGTCATGTTGGCTCAATAGCCTTATCCTTCATATATCACATTAAGGTTGTGTCCCTCAACGTGGTTTCTAGTTGCATGATTTTGGCTCCTTCTTCTGTGATTCTCTTCATAGAACAGATTGCTTCACATGTAAACCAATGTTGTTCTACATCATCTCTACCCATTTTATGGAACTCATGAAACCTCAGTGTATTATCTTGATTCTCCATCCTTGAGTGTGAACTATTTCCTCCTATCTGACTATTAGGGGTTTGATTTCTCAACACCAATGCTTCTCTAGGTAAAGTAACACTGACAACTACTTCTTCTTCATTCAACTCTTGTTCTTTTCCTTCTTCTCTCTCTCCTACTCGAACCGCTTCACTATCTTCTATTATTTCTTCTTGATTTAAAGTGTGTAAGGGGGGTGGTATAAAGGGGGGTAAGTCCATATTCTTCTGACAATTCTTGTGAGGGGACCCAAAGATTTTTCAACTTGCAGCCGCATAATACCATTCATAATCATCCATACATCTCTGCCACCACTAGGGGAGCCTCCATCTTCTTATTCTTCTTTTTGCGCACTGACAATCTACGCCCTATCTCTTGATCCTATCTACACATTATTTTCCTATCATTCATGCACTACCACTACATGCACCATCTTCCTCTTCTATCTATGTACTTCCACCATGCATTCTAATTTCCTTTCCTACCAGTGCACTGCCACTACACTAAGTGAAAAATTCTCTTCTTATCAACGCATCATTGCACTGCGCGCCAACTTCTATTTTGATCAACGTGTTGTTGCTCTTCCCCTCATCTTTCTCTCTTATCTGTGCAATATGACTCTGTGCATCCTCTATGTAACGTCCTTATCCATCCATGTCGGGCCACGCAATGCTAGAGAACGCTTTATGTTCTCTCTACGGAACATATTGTAACATACCTAGTATCCAACTGAGTTATGCCACATAAATTTTTCGAACTACATGCAATTAAAATATACACACGCAGAACTCTTGTGGAAGCATATATATAAAACGTAAACATACAAATAAAAATAAACACAGTTATAACCGCACATATGATAACCCATAAAAATAAGCACTTAAATAAAAATGCAGCATGTAAATTTATCACACAATTGGAACTTATCTTGGTAAGAATGTCACCAACTGCGTGCAGACCTTCCATGAACCTCCCAGCCTTAGACCACACTATTCATCACTCTCAACAATGAGTCACCCCCGAGTTGGGCCTAAACTCCACCCGGGTAAAGGAATTCCTAATCAGGCTAAAGGCTCATAGACAACAGGAAAGACTTTGTCTCGGGTGCCAAATCAAACTAACAACCTACAATCCCTCATTCCCCACATGCCTATCCCACCCCCAGAAGTGTGCCCCTTCTCTGCTCAACAGTCCTTCGGTTGCCCCACTTCATTTTCGGGCTTTAGCAACAGGCCGGGCAGGAAGTCTCAGAGCAATGTAGCTGCAGTTCAAAACCTTCAGGAAGTCAATTCCCAACAATTCTCTCACCTAGAGAGAAATTTCTCACAGGCCTGACAACCCGCCTCTTCAATATCCCACGGGCTTGACAAGCCACTTCTTCCGTCCAACTCCTAAGCTAACCAGATACACCAACACAAAATGGTTATGGATACAAGTTCATGTACAATCATGAGGATACGAAAGATAGCTCAATGGTTATATGCATGCTCATGGATGGTTGACTGGATGACTGAATGATGGAAGGAATGATGGGAAGGATGATGTAAAAGATGAGAAAATGAACTAATTTCCCACATTATGTATGCATGTCCCCAACTTGAAACTTGTCATGTTGGGAGATACTTTGTCCCACTTGTACCCAACTTTAGAACTTAGGATAAAATAATTATCCATACTTTATGATTTAATAAATATTAATATAATATTCCTTTTTGGATTAAGCTCCCTAGCTTAGCCCTTTTCCTTAACTTTTAGGCCCCTCCCTTTCCCTAACCACTGGATTTTAGTCCCCCATCTCTTTTATCGTGGTCGGTCTACACGCAACAATGTATTTTATATTAATGATGAGACATATACAAAAACAGGTGCACTAGCCTTTAACATCTAGGCTCTCCAGCCTAATCAAAACATAAGCGTCATAGCTTATAATAATTGGCTCACCAACCTATAAAACGCAGCATATACACAAAAGGCTCCCTGGCCTCAAAATCGTGCCCACTCAAGTTGTTGCGCATGGTATCCAGGAATGTACACACTTCATCATTTTACTGCGCAGTACAAGTGCGCACTATGCCATGAAATGTGCATACAAAAATGATATAAAAACAACTCACCAGCTTAAGTACATTTTCATTTTCATTACAATTGGGTTCGTCCTAGGGATATTACAATCCCCTCCCCTTATTTATTCACTGTCCTTAGTGCATCATGTACCCATATACAACATAATTTCAAAAATCCTCAAAAAGATGTGGGTATTCTGCTCGCATTGCATCCTCATGCTCCCAAGTAGCGTCCTCAGGACCGTACTGGGTCCATTGGACCTTTACAAGCCCTATTGCTCGATTCTGAAGCTGTTTGATTTTTCGGTCCAGAATACATACTGGATGCACTTGAAAAATGTCTTCTTGCTCCACTTGAATCACATTTCAATCAATAACATGATTAGCATCATGCATATATTTCTTGAGTAATGATACATGGAATACATTATGAACAGACATAGATGCAGGAAATGCAATCATATAAGCTACTGGACCAATCCTCTCTAGGATTTCAAATGGCCCACAATAACGAGCTGCCAACTTTGAACAATTTACTAACTTCAGAGAATTTTTGTTGGCTTTCACTTTCAAGAATACATGATCACCCAATTTAAATTCCCTGTGAGTTCTTCCCTTATCAACATAAATTTTCTGCCTATCTTGGGCAACCTTTAAACTTTGTTTTATTTTTATCATTTGCTCCTCCATTTCCCTGAGAAAATCTAGCCCAACCATTGCTCTGTCTGTTGGGTTATCCCAGCTTACTGGTGTGTTGCACTTTCTGCCATAAAGTGCCTCAAATGGGCTCATCTTTAGAGATGCTTGGTACCCATTGTTATAAGCAAACTCTATCAAGTGTAGTTAGTCTTCCCATTTTGATGGCTTAACCATCACATACATCCTCAACATATATTCAATCACTTGATTCACCCTCTTTTTTTTCCCATCTGATTCAGGATGATAAGTTGTACTAAAATTCAAATTTGTTCCAAATCCATTAAATAATCCCTTCCAAAATTTTGAGGTAAATTTTGGATCTCTGTCAGACACAATTGTCTTGGGTATGCCATGTAATCTAGCAATTTTCTTCATATAAACATCAATGATGTTGGTTGCCTTGTGAGTGATCTTAACTGGAACAAAATGGGTAGCTTTAGTAAGCTTATCCACCACTACCATGATATAATCATGTTGCTTGTTTGTTCTGGGAAGTTTGGTGATGAAATCCATTGTTACAACTTCCCATTTCCACTCAGGAATGGGTAATGGTTGTAGCAAACCAACTGGGTGTCTATGCTCAGCCTTTACCTTTTGACATTCCAAACATCTGGCAATAAAATCAACAACCTCTTTCTTCATGCCTGGCCAATAATATTGGTTCTTGATAGCTGCAATAGTTTTATGATATCATGGGTGCCCAGCATAAGGCACATTATGCATTTCTCTCAATATCAGTTTTTTCAATTCTTGAGAATTTGGTAAATAAATTCCGCCCCCGTACATGAGAATTTCATCATTATCTAGCTTATATTCCTCAATTTTCTATTGCAAAATACCTTGTTGTAATTTTTCCACTAATTCCTTGTATTGCAAATCTGATTTGGTAGCCTTTGTAATTTTGTCTTTCAAATCTGATTGGTACATGCTAATGGCTATAGCATGCATTTCATGTACTCTTATGCTGAGTGCATCAACCACTTTGTTCTATTTCCCCTTGATATGCTTTATATCAGAGTCATATTCACTTAGAAATTCTAACCATCTGCTTTGCCTAGCATTTAGAGTTGGCTAATCAAATAAATATTTCAGACCATTATGGTATGTTCTTAGCTCAAACCTTTTCCCCGTGAAGTAGTGTCTCCATTTCCTCAAAGCATGCACTATGGCTGCCAACTCCAAATCATGAGTGGCATAATGTCTTTCATGCTCCTTCAACTTCATTGATTCATAACATATAATAAACCCATTTTGACTGAGGACACCTCCAAGTCCCTCTTTACATGCATCTGTGCATACAATGAAGTCTTCATTTGGGTCTGCAATCCTTAGTATTGGAGCACTTGTTAATAATTGTTTCAAGTGTTGAAAACTCTTTTCACAATCCAATGTCCATTGAAACTTCACACCCTTTATTTGCAAGGAAGTGATTGGGTGTGCAATCTTTGAGAATCCTTCAATAAATCTCCTATAGTAGCATGCAAGGCCCATGAATGATCTGACCTATGTCACATTCCTTGGCACTGACCATTCTCTAATGGCTTCTATCTTCTCAGGATCCACTGCTATCCCATCCTTTGAAATGATATGCCCCAAATAATGAATTTTCTTTTGATAAAATGAGCACTTGCTCAACTTGGCATACAACTAATGATCCCTTAATACTTGCAACACCATCCTCAAATGATGTTCATTCTCTTCTTCTGACTTGGAATATATAAGAATTCCATCCAAAAAGACAATGACAAACTTGTTTAAATATTCTCGAAAAACACCATTCATTAAGCACATGAAAACAACGGGTGCATTTGA
>SNQJ01S0088490.1:43615-57490 GCA_010110895.2 Picea sitchensis
TCCAGCAGTCGAGACTCTTCGTCTTCTCTGTTGCAGTTCCAAGCTCCAACAGTCTTAGATCTGTCAATAGCCTCTATGAACAGTATTCATGCCACTAGAAGATGTCTTGAGACACTTCATATTCTCTGGCGATCACCCGGAAGTCTCTTCATGTCCTCTGGCCGAAACCATCAGCTGTTTCAAGAAGTTACACTGTGAACCTCCAAGAAAAATGCATCAGCAACTGAATCGCCAACCATCCAAGAGTCATGATTAAGTTCTTCTAACTGAATCGTAACTGATCGATTAACTGTGAAGAGCAACAATAGCCCTTCGATCAGATTTCCAAGTATCCAACACCGTTGGATTACAAGCACAGGGTCTCGCGTTGATTTTGCCATTTCGCATTTCGACTTTCCAACTTTTCGACATTCCTATGAAGAAGTGTTTCGACACTCCAAGTCGCAATCCCCGAAATGGATCCAGATCAACGATCTACAAGACTTCATAATTTGATCCCTTCTTTTCTTAATCGAACAACTGACGGGATTTTGGCGTTTTTCCCTTCGAGTCATCGTGACTCCAACATTATAAAATTCATGATCACAAAATCTCCGAAGTGATCTGACGGTTCACATAACCCATTGAGATGGACGTTTGACGGGATTTTGGAGTTTTGCCTTTCGGGTTTTCGAGACTCACAATACTCCCTTTCGGCATTTCGGAGTTCGAGACTTCATGATGGTGGAGTTTCTGCTTGCTATGTAAAACCCTGAAATAGAAAGTTTCGATGTGACGTAAACCTGCTGACGTCACACGTGGATTGACACGTGCCGAATAACTGCCACATGTCACTCTGATTCGTGACTTACATGTGCCTGAAATGTTGAATCAGCTTGACACTTGTCATTGCTTGATTGTGCCACGTGTACTTAGATGATGTGGTTTGTTGACTTGGTTTGTTGATGTGCCTATTTCGGGATTTCTGGGTTCGCTACTTCAAAGGTTAAAGTTCCTTTGATCTTGATTTCCCTATCTACGAAACTCCGAAATGGAGTCTTTGTTGATGTGTCTGTTTCGAGATTTTGACGTTCCACATTTCGCAACTTCGGGACTCCTATGATGAAGAGTCTCGACTCTTGACTCCTCCAACTCCCGGTATCCGGAACTCCAAAATGGATTCTTTGTTGATGTGCCTGTTTCGGGATTTCGGCGTTCCGCATTTCCCAACTTCGGGACTCCTGTGATGAAGAGTCTCGACTCTTGACTCCTCCAACTCCTGGTATCCGAAACTCCGAAATGGATTCTTTGTTGATGTGCCTGTTTCGGGATTTCGGCGTTTCGCATTTCGCAACTTCGGGACTTCTGTGATGAAGAGTCTCGACTCTTGACTCCTCCAACTCCCGATATCTGGAACTCTGAAATGGAGTGGTTTCGCATTTTGCGATTTCATCATTCTTGTCGTGAGTTGCTTCCTTGACTCCTCTAACTCCCGGTATCCGAAACTCCGAAATGGAGTTTGATTTTCTGCCGTGAGTTGCTTCCTTGACTCCTCAAAATCCTGGTATCCGAAACTCCAAAATGGAGTCAGATCAACGTATTTCGGTGTTTCGCATTTCGCCGTTTCGACATTCTTGTCGTGAGTGTCTTCCTTGACTCCTGGAGTTTTCGCTTTTGATCTTGCCATGCGATCATTGTTGCGCCGCTGGTCTTGATCTTTTCCATCAATGACAAACACGCATACTCTACCTCTGTCTGAAAACATGCCAACAAACTATTTCAAGGTGGAGTTTGTTGTGAGGTCTATGATTCTAGTCTAGTTGAGATTCACGTCCATCGAGGTATTACTAAGTTGTCAACTACTATTGTAGATGGAAATTGAGTTTCCCTCCATCTTGATATTGCTTGATATTGTGGGGAAGGAAGGGGGACCCATGAGGTTTTGAGGAGACCTCTCTCTCTCTCTCTCTAATCTCTCTAATGATTATCTCAATCACTTGAACCATCTTCCTAGAGCATATTGTTGAAGTGGAGATCATTGTCATAGATTTCTATTTGGCTAAGTCCCTTGAAGTTACCAACCACTATTATGATTGGCGAAGAGGGGGAATCCAACTATTTTTTTTATGTTATTGGGTATTTGACTAATTCTATGCTAGCAAGTGCTTGACCCAAATCCCCTTAATAAAATGCACCAGTTTATACTCATAAATTTATTAAAAATACCATCCATAAATTTTATTTTTATAAAAATTACTATACATTAAAAGTTTATGCAAATATAAAATTTATAAAAACATATACATATTATAATTTGAAATATTAATGATATATACCTTTTATACATATTCTTTAAAAAAGTACAAATATATTTATATAAACTTTCTTTTTAAAATTGTTCACGTAGAGGAAATGCGGTTATATTTTTATATTAAAATAATATAACTTTTCCTTCCAGCTAACTCCTTAGGACTCCTTTCGTCCATTTCTGGGCCCTTTTTCTTTTGAACATTCAGGATTTGCAAGCCATCCTTTCGACCTTCACCAGCGACGAATTTGTGACTGTGCTAGTAATTAAATTAATAATATAATTTTATCCCCGTCTTCATCGTTTCCAACTTTACTGGCCTCTGCAAAATTCCGATTCTCCTCGTCCAGTACTTGCTCTCGTGGCCGAGCGCCTGCAAATGGGTCACTTCTACTAACCTTAGTTTTCTGCTCTGCCGGCTTACTATAAGGGATCAAAGATTCTACTGGCGTTAGGGGTCTGCCCATGGACGGAAAACGACGCCTCTTCCGCTGCGACTCAACCCCTCGATGTCTGCACTCATCTTGGCCGACGCGCAGTGGAGAAAGAGGAACGAATTTCCTTCGCTCTCTAGGCTTCCTACCCCAAATACCTCCTACTGGTACTCCCGGGGTTCGATCCTCAGACCTGTTGGGTGCATTTGTTTCAGGGATTAGGAAAATGGTGGTATCCAGAAGGGGCCGGGATCGACACCCATAGGCAACGTATTGGCCCATGGAAATCTCTGAAATGTTAAAAGTTTGACTCCTCTTCTTCCTCTCTTTGTTAACGTTGGCTGCTGCTTCTTCAATGCCAAATTCATCCTTTTTTCATGCATATTTGCCACGATCCCGACTGAGTCCATGGAGTCAGATTCAATCAACACTACAACGTGCCTTAGAGAAGGCATTGGACGTTCTATTTTTTAGGTGTTTTGGCTGAAATTTGGTGATGTAAATTTGGACAAAATCGCTATTTTCTGTTGTTTAAATTGTATTTTTGAATGCATAAATGGATTCAGCTTGCTAAAAAACCCTAAGACACTTGGTTTATACAAACTTAGCCACTCAAATCTGCAGATCCAACCATTACTCACAAAATTTTGAACAAAATCAAAAGAAAAAGTAGCTAAAAAACTCTCAAAATAAATAAAAAGTTTAGACTACTCTCCTTGAAAGTCTGGGCTAAATACTTTTCTGGAGAGAAAGTAGAAAAAAAGTGCAAAGTGGAGGCTAATTAATTTCCTTGGAGAAAGTGGAGTGGAATGGATGTAGAGGGACTGGAATTTTTTAACGCACGTGTGCATTAGTTTATGAAACTCGCAGTGGACACTTACCCTCTCAAACGTGCAATGTACATGCGTTTAAATTTTTGCCTCCATGCTCCACTTGTCCATGTTTTGCTTCTAGATCTTTTTATCCACAATATCCTTCACCAGGAAAATAAGCATTCATTACATCACATAAACATCAGGGTTGGACATCGCCTTTGTTGGTTTGAATGGGAACACAATATCGTTCTCTAGACAAAATGCTCTAAGCTAGAAGCTTAAGCTTGGACATAGCTTTTGTTGGTTTGAATGGAAAAAATATATTGTTTGGAAGGGTTGTTCTTTTTATTAGTTATGTTATGGGACTATAGCAATGAGTTTTCTTTTGATGTGACATTGATGTGATATTAATTTGCTTTTGATCATAAATTTGTGTATGCAATGTAATGTTTAACATAGGAAAACAAATATTTTCTTTTGGATATAATAAAAATATTTACGTTTCTCATTTCTAATTGGTTGATAGAATTGAAGTGTTATTGCTCCCTTCACATCTTTCAATGTGTAGAATTAAATTTTGAATAGCAAACAACCCTCAATTATTATCTTTTGACAAAAAATATTCATTACTTGTGCATTTAGCTATATTAAGTTTCATTGTTCAACATGTATTTCCCAACTAACTCGGTAGGGACTGCGTTGCCATGCAACCCTTGTTTAGAATGATCTAATCTAGAAGCTTATGATTGTCGGACATTACTTTTGTTGGTTTGAATATAATCAAGATATAGTTTGAAAGGGTTGCGCTTTTTATTTAGAATGCTCGTATGCTTACTCTTACTAGCCTCTATATGTGTAGCTTGTATTGACACCTTATCAATGTTAGTAGGAATAATCATTAAAATAGTGCGACGAAGATATGAGTGCATGTCACCAATATACTTCAGAAGATTTTCATGAGTATACAACATAATCCCTAATTATAATGCCTTCTTTTTGAATTCATGTGTATATGCCTGAATATTTTGGCCTTTACCCTGTCTTAGATGTTTTCATTCAATCATTGTCATTTGCGTATGTGCCTGTGAATAGAATTGTTTCCTTATAGCCTTGATAAACTTATCTCGGGAAGGGATAAACTTACCCTTTTGAACAAGATCAACTTGCATCTTACTCTCCCACCATATTAAGGCAGTGCCACTTAGTTGAAGAGAAGCTAAATGTATCTTTGCAGCCTCATCCATAATCTTTTGAACCCTGCAATATACCTCTATCTTCTTGATCTTGTTGTCCAATTTATTAGCATTCAATTCTCCATCAGAGGTTGGCAATTCAAACTTGACATCCAATTTTAGTAATGGTAGATTATGGTCAGTCTTTTTAGACTTCTTTCAATGGGAGGATTTTTTACTTGCTTCAAAAGAGACTGACGATGATGGGGAGGATGGTGAAGGTGGTTCTGAAGTTCCACCACTTTCACTTCATGCTTCTCCTTTTACCGAAGATTCTCCGCTTACAGGATTTTAAATCATTCGTTCTAAATCATCTATTATTTCTTTCAATTATTGAAGCATAGCTCTGATCTCTTCATGACTCATGGGATTATCCTCTTCTTCTCCTTTTTCAGAAGCCATCTCGTGTCTTCGAAATCTCTTTCCAATTTCATACTTATAGCTTGCAAGTTTTTCTTTACCAAGTTTGAGTTTGGCTCTAGTAAGCATCCACTTGCAAACACTTGTCAAACCTGCTCTAGTACCAACTTGATCCGAAAATATCCTTAGATGCTTATTAATATTTTAATACATAAGAAACATCTACTTGATCTTCGAAATAAAATGATCACTTGATTGTATGCAAATTACATGTGAATAATTTATCTAACCAAATCCACTTTAATGATAACATGACTTGCAAATAATTAAGCTTGAAATGAAAAAATATAATGAAATCACATACACAAGTTGGAAAAACGAAGTTCACCCAATTTGGGCTACCTATGTGGGTCCGCTTCCAATAGAGACCTTCTTTTATTAATGCTCAAATGCTTGTGTTTTACAATGACCTTTTTACATGTTTCTCAAATGCAGAAACATAATGCACCATTGGATTCTTGGCGAAAAATCGTGCAAAATGAGTAAAAAATTATCGAAATTTGGTCATGGTACCTCTTGGCATGATTTACGGTGTAGAATCATAACTTAGGTACCCTCAAGCATGAATCACAAGACTAAACTCTGCATTAATGTCCTATGCACAACTTGGGTTCATGCACCCATTAAATAGGGTGCGGGCCCCTAACTATCCTCTGAATTTTATGGTAGGAAATTAATAGAAATCAATTGGGTTTATAACCAAACCCGCACCATAGGTGGATTGGTTAAGTCGTTGGTACTATATGTGGTAGGTCGGGGGTTCGAGCCCCACTGACCTCCATATATTCCCATGTTTTTGGTGTATAGTTGTTGAACCATATGTTATATATATGGTATGTCATTTAAACTTCCCTCATGAACTTAGGATTGATAGTTACATTGAACATTACATTGACCATGGGCTATGGGTCGAGGGCTTAGGCCCTCAGCCCTTTTTTCCGCCCAATAAACTTTTACCCAAATTCAAATATATTTGCAACCATATGATGTCAAGTGACAAATGCATGGCGTATTGGTAATGGGAATTGGTGTAACTCTTTAAGAGGTTATGGAGGTCACAGGTTTGAATCTCGTTGACTCCATAATTTTGACTAATACCCACCATTATTTGCCAATGGGAGGTTTCCACGTGGAAACCTCTCATTAGCTCATCCTTGCCACGTGTCATCATAGGAGTGGACCACTTGTGTGCCACTTGTCAACCCGTAACTTGACCACTTAGATTATACCTTCCCTATTCAACTGCCAATAATTATGTGCCACATGTCACTCTTGAAGTGGTGACACGTGTCACCCTTTTCCCATGTGGACTTTGACTTTTGACCTAGTTTGACTAGAACTTTGACTGCTCATAAAATTTGTATATAAAATCCATTCAAAGCGAAATTTGCACCGTTGGAAAGATGAAGATGAGCTCTACGCACTGATGGTGTTTTTAGAGAGAATTTGGGATAGCCAAATTTTGACCATTGTTTAACCATTCTGGACCTCTGTGGATGTTCCAGATCTTTCTAGATCTTTGTGAGCATTCTCGGATCCTCCTAGATCATGTGATCACCATGAAAATCCTGGAAGGGAACTTGGAGAGGGAAGGAAAAATGGGGGCTATTGTAGATGAATTTATTTTATCTGCAAGTATGATGCATGAGAGAGAAGATTGGCATAGAGAAATTGACTAGCTTTTATAAACTTAGGTATTTGTGCTACATGTGGACCCAAGGAGTTAGGAGGCCCACACTTGGGGGTTGAAACAAACAACATAAGTTCCTTTGGGCACAAACATCCATGGAGTGAAATCATGGGACACACTCACTAGGCACACATCCACTGAGCATACATCCACTAGGCATACATCCACAAACATGCAATTGTATCNCCACACTTGGGGGTTGAAACAAACAACATAAGTTCCTTTGGGCACAAACATCCATGGAGTGAAATCATGGGACACACTCACTAGGCACACATCCACTGAGCATACATCCACTAGGCATACATCCACAAACATGCAATTGTATCATCAATTTTATCATGAGTTGAGTCATCAATTACATCATAGAATGATTTTAGGTGATTTTGGAAATTCATTGGTGATCTGTAATGGGATAGACTTTTACTATTTCAAATACCTCTAGGTCTTGGGTTGTTAAGCTATTTCTTTACATCTAAGGAAAATGAACTCTTACCCTGAATATATATTTTACTCTTTGTGTGTGTATATATTTTATAAATACATTTTACCACATAATTATTGTTTTTTATTTCTTCAAAAATATTCCATTCATACATCTTTTAAATAATTCCTTCTAAAGGAAAGATGTCCCCACACATCAAAAAATTTGATTACAAATGGAATTTTCTTTAATGAAGCCCAAGGTGTTTTCTTAAGGTGGGGTATTTCCTCCAAATGTTTTTCTCATTGTGGACTCCTTCATTTTCGATCTCTAATACTAATTACAAATTTGCATGGTTTTCTTTGTTAAGATCTCATTATACCCATTCATTTCACATTGGATGGGAAAGGATTACTTTTTAAAAGTAGATGTAAGTACAAGATTGACATAAGCATAAGGTAGCTCAAAGCACATATACATGGTCCAACTTTACTATAAAAAACTCTCATGGATTAACTTGTTATTCATCTCCTATTTCAATGAGTACTTTGCAATCATGTTTCCTGTTGTCGCAAGAGTTGACTCTAGGCTGTAATAGAGCCAAGCCTTAGCACATTTTAAATGAAAAAATAAGTTATCACTCAGAACTTGATTTGGGTTGCGTACAGGTAAATTCCAAGATAACCACGAACCACTTTTGATTGGAAGCTGCCCCTTCCAACCCGAGAGGGATCTCTCAAATATATGTCACGATAGGATATCTAATAAGCTTAAAAACGGGCAGATCTGTGGGTAATAGAAAGTTTTGAGGTTTTTAGGGTTGATGGGTTGGACCGGGAGGTAGTCCATTGGGCATGGAGTCAAATGATCAAGCAAATAGCAAGAGTGTTTCGGCAATGGAAATCCATGGAGTAGAGGCGAGATACAAATTGATTACAAAGAGAAGGATTTATAAAAGTATGGCAGCAGAATAAAGATAAAACATATCAATACACAAGGAGCACTTAGCGATGAGTGAATTCCAAGCACAAATCAGTTGAAAGAGATGGTTGGGACAGAGCATCTAGCAAAGGACGAATTTTGAACCTTGATCTCTGCAAGAAACAACCTATAGCCATTTTGCAACAGAGCATCTAACAGAGGATGAATTCTATTACAAAAAAATTACAAATAAAGAAGAAAATATAGATGAAGTGATATTGAAACTAAGAAAATGGACAAACTCTGCAAGCAACATCACAAGAATCTCTGCTATGGATAAAACATTCTTCTGCAATCTTGTATTAAACTGAAAATGAAAGCTACAACCCAAGAGTACTACTCCTGTGTGTGTTTCCCTCCTCTATCCCATGTTACGCAGATGCCTCATATAGGTCTTGAGGTCGAAAATACTCCCAAAACAACAGTTACCATCAATTCTTGAAACTAACGACCATAGAAGATGGGGAAAACTGCTGAGAAATGAGGCTGTGATTATGGCTCTGTATCTCTCGAATCATGATAGATGTGCATAAACTGAAAGAGTCTTTTGTGCCTCTATTTTTATGATAAAAAACCTCTCTCAGTTCCCTGAGATCCATTTTCATTTGCCTCATATCTGCATTTTACAAACATGTGTCAAAACAAGAAAATATGAGATCCGAAAATTAGGGCTCAGAGATGGATTCGATTCTCCCAATATGTGACACTTGTAGGAAAAATGAGAGAGACTATTGATCTTCGATGTGTTAGGCACAAACTACTTTGACCGTTTCTCAAAATGATCCTCCAGTCCCTCAGAATCATCATTTGAAAATGATGACTCAACATAGTAAAAAAAGCCACATTTCTGAAAACGAACCTCATATTGCAGGGGATTTTTGACTCCTTCCTAAGCTCCAAATGAAATTCTGAAGACACCATTGTAAATATTAGGATCTTTATATGTCGATCGACTATTCGAACGAGGAAAATGGCCTCTAAAAGGCTGAGAAAAATGGTTTTTTCCCAAGGTAGGTTTTGCATATCACTGGAGTCCCGATTTCGGGTTTCGGGGTTTCGAGGTTTTGGGTATCATGTATTCAAGAGTTATGACATGCAAGGAATTCTGAATCGCGAAATTGCGATGGGATTAATTAGACGATAATCATTTGTCTTAATTTCTTAATTAATCACGATTAGCAATTAATCTTTAACCTTTTGTGGATTTAAGTGTTGGGACTTCGATAATACTTGACACGAGAAATCATGAATCATGAAATTGCGATGGGATTGATTAACAGTTAAAACACTTTTATCTTTGTGATTAAGTACGATTAAAACACAGGCTTTCGGGGTTTCAAAAATCGCAAACTGAAACATAAAGCACGAAGGCAGCTCGAGTCGCGAAATCACGATGAGACTTGTCAACATTAATTTTTCTTATTCTTTAATTAACCCGACTTATCCTTTAAAACTATCGTGAATTCGGGGATCGGGGCTTTGAGGAGACTCAACGTTAACCCTTTGTATTTCGCGAAATGTCGATTCCCAAAAATTCAAAAGAAAGTCTTCATATAATTTGATTCGTTGATAAAAAAAGCGGCTCCATACTAAAAAATTTTAGATAAAGGGAAACTTCTTTTAGTCTCAAGTTTGGAAAAATATATATGTTTCAACATTTTCTAGCACCTTAGAATTATTTTTTTAACAATTTTATAGATTTCTTTACACAGGGTGTGCACTCACTGAACCTATGACATAGCACTTGTGTTCATGGGATATTAAAGAATACCCTTAATTTCACTAGATATTGATAACTATCTCAAAATAAAAATTTGTTGAACCCACCTCCCAATACATATTTCCAATAAAATAAACCCCTATTTTTACTATATACCCCTTTTTATACCCCCCAATATCTATAAACCCCTTGATAATCCACACCCCCCCAATACCTACAATATATTGACTTTAATTTTGTCAATTTAAAAAAAAAAATTACGAATGAATGTGATAATATATTGGTCAACAAGGTGAAGCCCCTGTGCTTCTTTAGTGTTTCTTTACCACACATCAATGAGATCTTTTTTGAAAAATATGTTAGCTAGACTACTTAACAATAATATCCTATTTTAATCACGATTCCAATTTCTTCCCCCTCCCATCTCTAACAAAGAGGTAAATTAGTTGTTGTCTTTACTGGCAATACAAGATTTCTACACGGATCCAAGCAACCACGATCATCATACAGTAGACTTGAATTCTATTGTTTCATATGAATCCTATGAATTTCTCTCACGATGGTTTGAAAATGTGTTTTTTCTTTTGTATATTTGAATGATTGACAAAGTTTCTAGGTAATAATATTTGAATGTAGATTGTAAAGAAAGGTCACAATAATAATGGGAAAATCATCATCATATTGGTGATGCTTGGTATGCAATAGGAATATAACCTAACTTTCAAAGTACAAACCCCACACTTCGTATATATTATCATTGCTTTGGATTGAATATTTTTAACATATCTTCATGATTGAAATTTTTGTTTGGGTAAAATAATATAGTTATACCTTGTCCAATTTAGTGATGAAGTATGTATGCTACCCCACATGTTGATATTTTCATCTACCATACATTGGCTCCCCACTGCATACATTTCGATTTTTCTTCCATGCTCCACTTGTCCATATTTTTCTTCCATAGCTTTTTATTTGCAATGTGTTATGCAATATGTTTCACAAGGAAAACAAAAATTCATTACACCCCATAAGCATTAGGCTTGGACATCGACTTTGTTGGTTGGAATAGGAACAATATATTGTTGGGAAGGATTTCACTCTCTATTCAGAATTCTCTAAACTAGAAGCTACTTGAATTGTGTGTTGAAACTCTTGCAATCTCCTTTAATCCATATTACCCTGAGAAAATAAGCAAATTATCACATATAATTAAATGAAACAAAGTTTATAATGGTAGAGGGATGGTATTGTAGTTTGAAGCTACTTGAATTGTGTGTTGAAACTCTTGCAATCTCCTTTAATCCATATTACCCTGAGAAAATAAGCAAATTATCACATATAATTAAATGAAACAAAGTTTATAATGGTAGAGGGATGGTAAACAAAGTTTATAATGGTAGAGGGATGGTATTGTAGTTTTCTAAGAGATTTCTGTGAACAATATTGTAAGAATCATGGAAACCTTATTGGCATTAAAATTTCCTTATGCGTACTTCAATATTCTTAAATAATAATTAGAAAGCTCACTGGAGGTGAAGCAATTTTCCTATATGTTGGAGAATTTCCACACATCATTTCCACTGGTAATGTAACATGTTGATAATGGTGAGAAAAATAATATTAGTTTTCATGAGTTCCTTATGTGGGGTGGAAAAAGCCTCATATGTATTTTATGTATTTCCTTGGATTGATTCCAAAAATTCAAAAAACTACTCTCTATTTAAAGATCATATCATTCACGTCCTCAAGAATTATGTTCTGAAATAAAAATCCTTTTTCAATTTCTACATATACAATTAATACATCTTTTAAAACACATGTATTCCCGAAAAGAAAACATTTGACAAAATAACTAAATGTGAATACATATACAAATAATACATCTTTTAAAACACATGTATTCCCAAGAAGAAAACATAAATTTGACAAAAATAACTAACTGTGAAACTTTATGTTAGATTTATTTATAAATTAAAATTATAATTCTTCTTTACTTATTATAAGAGTTTAAAAAAAAGTCCTCAACCAATGTTCATACTATATTATAAATAACTCATTCATAAATGTAAAACTTTATGCTAGATTCATTTATAAATTAAAATTATAGTTCTTGAGTTAAAATAAAGAGTCCTCAACAAATCAACTTGCAGCGAAAAGAAAGAACAATATTGTTTTATGGCCTAAAGTTATGTTAAATTCTTGTTAATTTTATGCATAGAATATTCTTAGACTAAACACCAATAACACCTGATATTTTTTACTACTTCGTCTAAATAATTATTAATACCATATGCATAATTTGTTATTTTATATCTATTAATTTTACTTTTTATAAGAAAAATAATCTAGATAAAAATTGTCTCTATAACAATTTAGAACAAGATATTTATAATTTGAAAAATGAAGGTAATATCCTCCTAGTAGGAGACTTTAATGCTAGGAATGCAACTAAACAAGCTACTCTCTTTAATGTTAGGAATGCAACTAAACAAGCTACTCTTTTAAGTGATGACTCCAACCATAATCATTTATGGCTAGATGAGGACCTTGTTTTATCTAATCGCTACAAAAGAAGCTCTCAAGACCTAATTGAGAATTTGTTTGGTACTGAGTTGGTCAAGTTATGCAACTCTGAAGACCTAATCATTTTCAATGGGGTAATGAAGTGGTCAAACTCCAACCAAATGACATGTATTCATGGGCTAGGTAGTAGTGTTGTAGATTATGTGATATCTGATATCCCTGTTTCCAACCAAATATCAACTTTTGACCTTTTAAATGTTAATGTTTTATGCCATTATTATAGTTCTTTGCATTTCAATAGATAAGAGCATAATAAGAACAAGATCACTGAGAAATACGCATTCACAAGAGACACAACATTTATCCTGGAAAACCCTCTAGGGGAAGAAAACCCAGCAAAAACTTCCTTATCATAAATAGCTTATACAATGTACAAGAGATAACTCAAACCAATACAGATAGTCCTCCCCAAGAGATGTGCCACTCTTCTCCCTCTCTCCAATTGGTAATTGCAGCTTACCTCATAAAAAAATGAGCAAGTGAGTTGTGTGTTAGAAGTGAGGCGCTAGCCTCCTATATATACAAAACTGGCACGTGTGAAAGGGCACCATTGGCAGGGCCGACCTCTCACTCTGGGTGGGTAAACCCACCTTTAATTAATTATGGGTCTTCAATAGCAACTATTGGGGCCAACTTCTTATTCTGCCCTTTATAATTGTCCGATGACCAATCCGCAAAAAGGGATTTGGTCCTTATACAATTAATGACATGATTAATCCACAATGGGGATTAATCCAATAAAAATAATAATAATAATGACATGATTAATCCGCAATGGGGATTTAATCCAATAAATAAAATAATAATAAGAATGCTCTTCGCAGTTACATTATTTCAACACTCCCCCTTAACAAGAAGGGTATTCTTCATCAGTATCAGGCGAGAAAGGTCTGCATCATCAGTGGCATCTGGAGGACAGTATCGTCAATATCATCTTGAAACATTGGCTAGCATATTTACGAGTCATCGAAATTTTTCTTCATCGGCAGCATCATCATTCTCGAAAGAATGCTATCATCATCTGCATCAAATATGTATCAGTAAAAATGATACCTCATCATAGCACTAGGATGGCACATCACAATACTACACTAGCTCAATGTCACCACTGATAAGTTGGTAGCTCAGTGTCAGTCACATCTTGCTTTATTTCTAACAACTAGGTCAGAAGCAAGGAATATCATCATCTCACTTTACATCTAACAACTAGGTCAGAAGCGAGGAATCACAATGTCATGCTTTACGTCTAACAACTAGGTCAGAAGCATGACTCATCTTGCTTTACGTCT
>SNQJ01S0088491.1:12738-30533 GCA_010110895.2 Picea sitchensis
AACAATTTTAGGCTTCCTGACCACAATGAATTGTGGTTCCTCCTTCTTCTTAACCTCTGTAAGAAGTTCCTTCCCACTCATGAGAAGTACATCGTTGCTTACTTCAGGTTTTACTTCCTTGTCTTTAATTGGCAACAACATGTGAGTTCTCCCATTTTTCTATAGGGTGTATGTGTTCTTCCTCCCATCATGAATCACATTTTTTTCATATTGCCACAGTCTACCTAGCAATAGATGACAAACATCCATGGGAATAACATCACAGAGTATTTCATCTTTATACCCTCCTATTTTAAATTCAACTAAACATCGTTTAGTGACATTTACCTGATGTCCTTTTTGTAGCCATGAAACTATGTATGGGCTCGGATATTCAATAGTCTCCAGCTCCATATTTTCTACCATCTCTGTAGAAATGAGATTATCTATGCTACCACTATCCACAATGACCTTGCATACCTTTTCCTTGGTCTTGCAAGCGGTCCGAAAAATATTGTTCCTTTGCACTGGATTATCCACCTCCTTCTCTGGCGTTAAGAGAACTTTTCGCATCATCAGCAATCTTCCGCCTTCAGCATCCTCTGCCTCAACATTCCGCCTCTGTTCTTCAGCGATGTGAGTTTCACCACCTTCTTTCTTTTTGTCTGGACACTCATAAGACTTGTGTCCAACCTTTCCACATGTGAAGCATTTCACCACTCCACCTCTTCCTCTTCCTCTACCTCTGGTATGAGGAAAAATGTTTCCATCAGCATACTGACCTCTCTGTTCGGTATACTGCCCTCTTTGTGAGCTTCCACCTCTCTCAGTCTGAGTTTGAGGTTTCTTCCACTCTTCCTTGGGTTTCTAATTTCTATCATGGGCAACTGATTTGTCTCTGGGCTAACTTCTGCCTCAGCCTCTTTGACCTTGTTTTCGGCTCAACTTCTCTTCAGCCTTCAGAGCCATCTAATAAGCATCTTCCACCATTCGGATGGTCATCATGCTCATCTCATCCTGAATATCATATCTCAGGCCATTCATATACCTGGAAACCTTTTCATCATCGCTTTCCCGATGACCTGCCCTGATGTTCAACCTATAGAATTCTTCAGTGTACTCCTTTACTGACATCAGCTTCTGTCTCAAATTCTACATTCTCCGAAACAAAGTAATATGGTAATCCCTGGCAATGAATTTCGCCTTCATCTTCACGATCATCCTATCCCAACTCTTGATTTTATGCTTGCCTTTGCAGCGTCTTTCATCTTGTAGTTCATCCCACCACAATGTTGCATGTCCTTTCAATCTTGTGACAACATGTTTGACCTTTTTGTCTTCCTTGACATCTTCATAGTCAAAATATGTGTCCAGAGCTCTAATCCAGTCTAGAAGCTCTTCAGCATCCAGGTTTTCTTCATATACTGGAATATCCATTTTTACTCTAGCACCCATTTTTGCAACAATGCTAATCAGGCGTTCATTTGCTACATCTTTTGTTGTAACTTCTTCTCCTTCATGTCCAGCTTCATTTTCACTTTCAGAATCACTGACATCTCCAACACCAGCTGTGCGCCTCTGCTTTATTTCCATGTCCACGAATCTGGCGCGTAGATCATGTATATCTCTTTCCATGACTGGATTTGGCACCTGCCTACCCCTTTCTCTTGACATCTCCCTATCCTATGGTGGATCAGGTGTTTGTCTGTATCTTCTTCTCAGCGGCATGGTTGAGATCTTCTTTCTTGCTTTCCTTGTCTGAAGTATACAAACAGAGTCAAGCTCTGATACCAAACTGACGCAGACCTATCGGCCCTCGAGCCGAGATCCACTCACAGGATCGTTCTTTATCTTCTTGAGCCGGATCGGGTCTTTCGACTCCCTGCTGGAATCCCAATTTCAGTTGATCCACAAGTCCTTTCGGAAGCTCTCTTGTGCTTGTAGCACTAGGCGCGAGCTCCGCCCTTTCGTGCAACCACAGCACTATGACCAAGGCCTAATTACAAATGTAATTTTTGTGATCCAGGTGGATATCGGTGGCCACCCACCTTCTCCAACTGGCCCAAAACATGTTTCTGACAATTTTGGTAATTTACTATTTTTAGCAGTTTTTAACTTCCGGGGCCATTTTGAGGCCCTAAACGATGTTTTTTGAGAAAACGGGGAGAAACATGGATTTTAGATGATGTTGCTAACCCAAAAGTTGTAGTTCTCGGATAGATATTTCCAATGAGCTATTGATCACCCCAAACGGAGATCGTATGCAAAAGTTATGCCCCTGGGAAGTTGACGTATCAATTACCCCCATCGGGGCCCACAAACCTTTTGGCTTTTCATATTCCAGGGTTAGGGTTTTGGATTTTACTTATGTTAAAAAGGCCCTTAGAGCCTCATTATAATAATCATCTTCTCACGGATGCGAGTAGCCATCACATCTCTTCTCAAAGATAAGCTACCACCATTCTAGCGAGTCTTTCACTCTGTATCTTACAGTCTCTGTACATTTATTTCGTTAATAGAAATCGTGTATTAATGTATGTCTGTGACTGTTTTTTTATTTCCGCTATATCTTTGTTATATTGTTGTCTCACTTGCAATATCTCTAAATATTTATGTGATATATCTCCGCTCTCATTTCGTGCCAAAAATAATCTGGATCAGTGGTATCAGAGCAGGCTGCTCTTGATCATTTTTCAGTGCATGTCCACGACGAGGTCCGAGTATAGCAAGTTGGGTCTCGAGCTTGTCTCTCTTGAGGAAAATCACTCTCACACACCCAAGAAACCCTCAATGGAGGAAGAAAAGAAAAACGATGGAGCAGACAATCCTATCAGTTTGTTGCTTGAGCAAGCTCTCACACGACAGAGGGACGAAATGATGGAGAATTTTTCCCACATCCTTCAACGCCTCCCGATAGCATCAGGCGCATCTTCATCAAGTGGCCACATTGGAGGCACCTCACCTTTCAAGGTACAGGTTAATTTTGATATTCCCGTATTTGAAGGTCAAATAGATGCAGATGCCCTAGATAAATGGTTAAATCTGCTAGAAGGATATTTCTCTGTTCATAATTTTTCTGACAAGGAAAAGATCACCTTCGCTCTCCTTAAGGCTCTCCCCCATGTCAAACATTGGTGGGAAACTTACTAGGAGCAGAGTTCCACAGAGGAGTCTGGAATATATGGGGCTGAGCCCACTTGGGATTTTTTTGTGGATGCGGTAAAGGAACAATATGGGAATGAGCCCACTTGGGATTTTTGTGGATGCAGAAGGAACAATATTACCCCGTTGGCAACTATGAGGACCAAGTATACGAGATGGACCACACCGTGACAAGAGAGGGGCCACCGCCCAGAGTTCACCAATACCTTTCCATACCTTATGCACTGCTAGGTATCAAAGACTCCAAACGACATTTGGTTCTCAAATACCGTGGGGCTCTGCCACAATGTATACATCCAACCTAAATGGAGTTTTGGACATCTCATCACTTGTTGCTCTTATCGATATGTTGTTAAAATCGAAAGCAAAATTTAAGCACCGTAACAAATGAGAGTTCAGGTCTGCAAATCCACAACAACCAAAGTATGACAAAGACAACTCAAACAAAAAGTCTCCCGAAAACTAATCCAAAACACAGGAAAAGAAGGATCACAAGAAGACAAAGAAGGGATACACTGGTGGTATGACGCACAACCTCAGACAACACCGATGAATGTCGCCAAAACATTCATTGGTGGGTCGAGATCAAAGACAAGGAGTCAACTCCCGATTCGTAATCGATCAAAATATCGGTAAAAGATAGATCATCGAGGCAGTAATTTAACGCTATTGTCGCTACCACGCGAATTCAACCGTAAGAACCAACAGATCCAAGAGGGGGAGCTTTTCATTCACATGTGGTGAAGCAACCCGCATTTTATTGTTGGATAGTGGAAGCCGTAAGAACTCATCTCGCTGTAGGTCGCCAAACGCAACAGTTGGGATTGTCGACAACACCACACCCGCAACCATACAACATTGGGTGGCTTCGCCAAGGACGAGATCTTCGTGTCAGCCAGCAGTGTCGATTGTCATACAGCATCCAACCCTTCAAGGATGAAGTATTATGTGATGTTTCCCCACTAGATGTATGTGATGTTCTCTTGGGCCAACCATATATGTGGAAACGCCATGTTATCTATGAGTCTCGACCCCATAGTATCATTATTACTCTGGGGGGTCATCTCTACAGGATACCAGAGGTAGTTCCAACTACTGCCCCACCTAAACAGTGCTTCAAGGTAGTATCTCATACTACAAAATTCATCTTCTCCACAATCTGTTCAAAAGGGGAACAAAAGGATACTGCAACCACCACAGCTTCGGCCCAAGAACCTTCTATCCAACAGAAGAAGGTCGACAAGGTTGCAAAAAAGTACAAAGATTTCTTCTACACACAGTCATCTAAAACAACCAGACTAGTTAAAAAGGTCCAAACCTTCCAGCCAAAGGTTCGTGATAGCCTTCAACAAGCTAAGCAACGCCACTTCTCTAGCAAGGCAAGCAGATCACCAAGATTCAGATTCAACAATCGCTTTCCTCTCTCCTCTGGGAACTCAACGCAATGGAGACCATTGCTTCCTAAGGAAGGAGGATTGATCCAGGTGGATATTGGTGGCCACCCACCTTCTCCAACTGGCCCAAAACATGTTTCTGGAAATTTTGGTAATTTACTATTTTTAGCAGTTTTTAACTTTTGGGGCCATTTTGAGGCCCTAAACGATGTTTTTTGAGAAAATGGGGAGCAACATGGATCCTAGATCATGTTTCTCACCCAAAAGTTGTATTTCTTGGATAGATCTTTCCAACGAGCTATTGAGCACCCCAAACGGAGATCGTATGCAAAAGTTACGCCCCTGGGAAGTTGACGTATCAATTACCCCCATCGGGGCCCACAAACCTTTTGGATTTTCATCTTCCGGGGTTAGGGATTTGGATTTTACTTATGTTAAAAAGGCCCTTAGAGCCTCATTGTAATAATCATATTCTCACGTATGCGAGTAGCCGTCACATCTCTTCTCAAAGATAAGCTACCACCATTCTAGTGAGTCTTTCACTCTGTATCTTACAGTCTCTGTACATTTATTTCGTTAATAGAAATCATGTATTACTGTATGTCTGTGACTGTTGTTTTATTTCCATTATATCTCTATTATATTGTTGTCTCTCTTGCAATATCTCTAAATATCTATGTGATATATCTCTACTCTCATTTCATGCTGAAAATAATCCAGATCATTTTGCAACTCGCAATCTCGCGAGTTCATGAGTCGAGGCTCCCGACTCTTCCTTTTAAATCTTGCGATACCCAAAATGCCGATACAAGTATGGCTCTTCCTCTGTCATCACCTTCCTCATACAACCACTGGCTAGGCTAAGCGCTAGCACTTCTCGCTACTCGCCACTTCGCAAGTTCGAATGTCCAACCTTGGCACCTTTCTTTCACGAACCCTTGAGAGACGATGTTGACTTTTCTCCTCTCGTTCTCGCTACTCGCAACTTCGCGAGTCGAAGGGTAGAGCTCACGTAATATTATCTCATGAATTCCTGAGACACGAGAAGTCAATGGAGTGTTGACTCCTTCCACTAGGTGACGTGTGTCCGCCTGTCTATTTCCCGGGCCCACCTTGAGGTTATGCCACATGTTTCCTCCGTGCCTCGGCTCTCGGCACTTCACGACTTCTGTAGTTGAGACGAGGTCCTTCCAACCTCCGAACCTCCGAATACATGAAATGTGTGATGAGGCTCTGATCCAACGGTCCTCCCTTGACCTGGATCCAACGGCTGTATTTGCTCCTCGCGACTTCACTACTCGCGACTTGGAGCACCCAATCTTTGGGCTCTCACCTTGCGAACCTCTGAGTTCGCGACATCCCTTGATCTTTTCCACCTGTCCTCCTCTGATGGAGGGCTACGATTCTCTCACGAAGTTGAAGGACGTCCTTCTCTAAACCCCGATGTCTGAATCCCCGATTGAGAGGATCTTGCGACACGTGCCCTTCCAATCGGATGGCTCAGATTATTTTGCTATTTCTAAACTTTGCACCTCGCGACCTCGCGAATCTTGATGTAAAGGTTTTAAACCATAACTCCCCTGCTCCTCTGCATGATCTGATGATTCTCGGAACTTCGTGAATTCTCCACGGAGAATTCCAACCGTCCAATTCCTCCTTAACACTCCTGCGAAATGAACAAGTACGCTTTCACGAAACTTGTCCACCATCAAAACAATGTCGTTGCACCTCCTTCTAATACTTCAAGGCACTGGTCCTCTTTGAGCATCTCTTCGAAAACTTCGAAGACTCTATCCCTCCTGACCTTTCTCCACAACTCAAGTCTTCAATAAGAATCCTGCACGCACTCCTTGCGGCAGCAATCCTTCAAAAATTTCACTCAGGTTGTAACTCTGGGACTTCACTCAGCCTGCGCACTCCTTGCACGGCTCATGTGCTTAACTTGCACTTATGCGAGAATGAGAACAATGTTATCCCTCCTAAGCTTTCAGAGATGAACTCTGACTTCTGTCAACACACACCTTGCGAACAATTTCACTGCACTCCTTGCAGGAAAACTCTTGCAAAGACAAAGAAACAATTGAAACTCATTCTTTACTCTCCCTCTCTTCAGATTTCAGACATTAAATATGAAATCATACATTCACACATCAAAGAAAATGCATAACAGAGAGTAAACAAGCATATATCAATCAGCATGTACAAACACAGAAAGCAATTGAACACCATGAGTCTGAACTAAAGATCTTTGTATTAATCCAGAACTTTTGTACATGGGTTTTTACTCTACACAACTCTCTACTTCTTCTTCTTTATGCTCTCTTGATTGATTATGTTGCTAATGTTACAATGATACAAGTGAGGGTGTCTATATCCATTTTCCCTCCGGCTCCTAAAAACTGTCTAATCTAAGAATTCAAAGCTACCTACTTACATTTACTAGTATAAATGCCTCTTAGTCCTTCAGACGAGAGCGGGACTCTCAAGGTCTGATTACAATCTACAAGTACGCCCTTTCTTAATTGTCTCATTTAATTTTGGCGTATCCACTTCAAAACAGTTCAAACAATTCATCATGTGCCAAAATGTGTCGGCATTTGTCCCATGCTTGCTTGTTGTTGGCGATGCTCCTGCATCATTGGTTCTATTTCTATTGAGCACGACTTGGCTCTATCTTTTGTTGGGCATTTTCTTTTGAAGGAAGTCTGTACATGTTTAATGTACATGGATCTCAGGCTCAGAGTTACATGTTTTTTTTGGTTAAATGCTATTGTCGAATCAAGATTGGTGTCGATTATATTGGTGAACACCTGTGTGTGATTAAATCGGGGCCGGATTATGAGTTTTGATGACAGTGGGTTATGTCAACAGTGATGGAAAGTCGATTTTTGGTGGTTAATACTGGGTCTATTATGATTCGATTTTAATAAATGAATATGGGATGTGGATGTTTGGGATCACATTGCATATTATATTTTGTTTTAAAAGGGAAAAAGTTTAGCATTGGAAAGGACTGTGGATCGAATGGTTGTGATGTTATTGTGAAATTGGAAATGATATTAATAAGATGTTGCATAGTTATTGTATAAGATGCAAGGGTTGATATAATTGAAGAATTCTGGGCAATTGAATTGTTTTTTATTTGAAGTCAGTAAGCATTATGTTTGTATTTAAGGGACAGTTAAATGATTTTGGTTTTAAAAGTAGATGCTTATTGGATTGTGATCTGAACAGAGTTATGGTTGTTGTTTGATTTAATTTATTTTTTATGAATAGTATATGTATTATTCCCTCTCATACTATTACGTTTTCGCTCATTATACCCCCCTCACAATCCCAATTTCATTTTTACACACCCTCTTCTATTAAATAAATTAAAAACTTTGTATGGAAGTGGTAAAGATATGACACAAAAAAAGGTGGCAGCTGATATATTTTGGTATTGATTGCACAGTCATTTATTTAACAAATTGTTGAGAAGTAGTCATGTTCTCACTCCCTATCATGTACCACTTTTTCTCTTATTACAATCCCTCCAGATATCCCATGAACCCTATTTCACCCCCTTCTCATTTGGAAATTATTAAATAATTTATTATGGATTGAATTGCATGGGTCTTATGTCAATTTATGAGCCAAAATTTGTTTCATATAAAGAGAATGTCATGTATGGTCTATTAAGGGCTAGTTACTAATGAATTTCTACATACAAGAGGGGAAGAGGGAACTGGAACGGAGGGACTAGGAGGATTTGATTCTCAATCCATTTTGATGTCGATCCTCAAGAGTTGAACCATATTTTTCAAGATGGGTTCTTCAATTGGACTGGGCAAGGGATAATTCATCCTAGACTAGATATTCCTCCCTTCCTGCCCCAAAATATCCCTGGTATCCATGTTCCTTCTCATGTATGTATGCAACCAGAAGTTCCCGAAAATGATGGATGGTAGGAGATTGTTCATCCGGCAGTCTCCCACCATCATGGTTGGCCCAACTTGTCATTGCCTCATCCTCCTCCACATGTAAACCCAAATGCTCAAATTGCCCCTACACACTCACATGTTTAGTACTCTCATGCTAGAAAACGACTTAAAACTGAGGCTCCCCATGTGCAAGACAAAGATAAAGTTGTTTCTTCCCCCTCATCTCCTTCAAATGACTCAACAAAATCAGTGTCCTCTCGTATGCACCTGAGGGACGATTGTTCCCTTGTTATTAGTGAGATTAAGCCTCAAGGTTCGAATCAACCTAAGGTTATTTCTTGGAAGTCCAAAGAGGACAATAGTGATAGAAGAAGAATTGCCTCTCAAAGTGGCAAATATGGATTTTGATTTATGTGTTACGGTTGATTTTTTGAAGACAGTGGACTGCAGAAGGTTTTGGACAACAAACTTTTTTTTGGATAATGTGTTTATTTACATATTTTGGATATAATTTGAATTATTTTTTATATTTAATATTCAAATTTTGGAAATATGTATGGGAGTTACAAGGAGGCATGTGTTTAATTGGTTGTCTAATTGTGTTTATTTTTGTAAAGAAATAAAAGGGAGTCACAAGGGGTCCCACCTACTTAGTTATTATTTAATAAAGACCCTTAATTATTATTATTATTATTATTATTATTATTATTTCCCCTAAACTAAAATTAGTTAATTTTAATTAACTTAACTAAATGAGGTAGTTGAACTACTTCAACTGATTTGGAATGCATAAAATCCAAATGAGAAGGAAGAACAAGGGGAGAATAGAAGGAGAAAGAAATACTAAGGTTTGCTCTTGTTTTTTCATCAGATGGTTCATTTTTCATTCATTCTTCAATTCATTAAAGGCATAATTCTCTTTTTGACAGTAGGGTCCTATTGTAGACAGCAAGGTTCAAAGTTGAACCATTTCATTCAGATGCTTGTTTCAGAGGTGTTGATGTATCTTTGATAGTCTGTGTATACTTGTGTGTTTATGGATTGAGTTTCATAACTGATAAAGTATATTGTGCAGATTCAAGTTGGCAGCAGTCTGTGGCAAGCTGATCCATATTTTAAAGTTCAGTTTTTACTTCTTGTCATAGTACTTTTGTATGGTTTTCATCGTGGATATCTAAATTTGACTTTGGTATATTCCCTCAAAGGGATTTTGTAAAGAGAAAGATACTTTGATTTCTTGGAATGAAATAAAGAGATTTCTATTCTGTCTCATTTGTGTGAATCTGTGACTTGGTTACTTTTTCTTTTGATCGCCACATTTACTTTCCATAATTTGTTTATTTTCATAAAATTATATAAAAATTTCATATTTTGCAGCAATTTTTTCATTTAAAAATTCAGCCTAAGCCCTTGTAATTAATACTTGTGGATTCGGAAATACTTTTTTGAGGCTATAAAACATAGGGTGATATTCCTGACTATCTTTTCTTAGACAAGCAGGATTCGAAAATGCTTGAGTAATATAACTCATATATTTTCCTCAACACTGCCAACTAGTTCTTAGTCAACCGTTGGGTCTAGTCGACTAGCCCCTCCAACACTCCCCATAAGATGTTGATACAAGTGGTTTTCTACCGCTGGTGTATCCCCATCATCCTCAAGACATAAAGGGTGTGGATACCGACTTGCATTTGATCATGTGGAATCTAACCAAGAGATCCCGGGAATACTAAGTCTGAGATAGCTTGATTCCTAAAGCATCCTGACAGATCTCTAGACCAAGGAAATAGTGTAGTGGACCCATGTCCATCATAGAGAAATTGTCATGCAGAATGTATTTGACCACAACAATTGTTTAGGTCAAACTTCATGGGATCAGGAGGTCATCAACATAGAGAACTAGGATCAACAATGAGTTTCAGGTTCTCCGCAAGTAGATGTTTGAATTTGATTTGCATCTAACAAAATGTTTAGAAATCAAGTAGGAATCCATATTCGCATACCATGCTCTAGGCATCTTCTTCATGCCATAGAGTGCCTTTTTCAGTCGTCATACTAAGGATGAGTTATGTATGAAGCCCTGGGGTTGCTCCATGTAAATATCCTCTGAGAGATACATGTGAATAAAGACAGTCTTCACGTCCATCTGGTTAACTTCCCACCATCTGGTTGTTGCAATAGCAAGGGCCAATTGGATGGAGTCCATCTTTGCTACGAGAGAAAAGGTCTTAGCATAGTCTATCCCGTGGATCTGTTGAAAACCTTTGGCAACCAATATTTCCTTATGCCTACTCACATTTATTTATATTTTATTATTGGGCCTATAGACCCATATTCATATGAAAATATTCATTTTTGAAGGAACTAGAACCAAATCCCAAGTTTGATTCTCGAGGAGAGAGTTGTACTCCTCCTGCATAGCAGCTTCCCAGAAGGGATTCCCTAGAGCCTCTGTATAGTCCTACATATCTGAATCTAGAACCATTTAGAAATGCATGGGAATCATTGGTTCTATAGTTATGAGTGCATGAGGAGAATCCTAAAACTAAGACCTCGTCCTCCTCTGATCTGTTGGATCCCCCACGAGGTCTCTTGCTTCATGTAGGTTGGTCTATCCCACTTGGGAATCTGTGGCGAATCAGCAATTGCAAACTCATAATTGACATGTTCATCATATTCTGAATCACATTCAGAGCTCAGGTATGAATCATGATCTTAGTGATTGGACTCATCATCACTGATGTCTAGTGTAGACAGTGGTACAAAGGTATCTACATGTGGCTCTGACGGTGCATGCAAGGGAGTTTCCTCAAACTGAACATTGTGCTCAATGATGAGCCTGTCGGTAGAGGGATCAAGTAACCTATAACCCTTCACACCATCTGGATATCCCACGAATATGATTTTGGTACTATGCGGATATAATGCTTTCTTCTTTTCATAGGTCACGTGGGCCCATGCGCATGATCCAAATATTCGGAAGTGGGTGACTTCCGATTTTTTGTCACTCTAAGCCTCAAAGGGATTATGGTCCTTGACAGATATATAAGGAGATCTATTCTGAATGTGGTTAGCACAATCAAGTGCCTCAGCCTAAATCTTGGGTGGTAGAGATCTTGCATGCAAAATGCAAGTGGCCATCTCCTTGAGGGATATTTTCTTCTTCCCGGCTACTTTGTTTTGTTGCGGAGTGTAAGGTAATGTGGTTTTCATTTGTATACCTACCTCTGAAAAAATATATTGGACATCTCGATTCACATATTCCCCCCCATTGTCTGTGTGGAGGATTTTTATCTTTCTACCAGACTGAGTCTCTGCATGTGCTTTGAAGTCTTTGAGATGCTCAAAAACTTCATACTTCTTCCTAAGAAAATACACCCAATTGTATCATGAGAAATCACCAATAAATGTAAGCACATACCTTGCTTTGTTGATGGACAGGATGAGCAAAGGGTCCCATCAGATCACTGTGTATGAGGTCCAAAGGAGAGGAGGCCCTCTAGGCCTTCCCTTTTTCAAATTTTTCTTGAGGATGTTTGCCAAGAATGCATCCTTGACAAACTCCTTTTGAAAAGTGTATGTTGGGAAATCCGATGACCATATCCTTTTTTCATAGTTGTTGCATGTATTTGAAGTTTAGATGGTCGAATCTCTCCTATCGCAATCTACTAGTATCATCAGCATGTGTCAATAGTAAAGCAAAATCAAATTTAGCAATGAACTTATTGAAAGTATACAAACAAGATTGGTGGTTTACCTCACCAACTGCAATCATGGAGTTATCATGCATATCATATATGATTACGGAATCAAGTGTAAACTCCACCCATTTTCCTGTACCAAAATGTGTTATCTGATAAACAGAGAGAAAATTTATGAATATTTTTGGAACATGCAATACATTCTCAAAACTTGTGTTGGACTTCTACTCTCCCTTAACCAATGACCTCAACTGGGGTATCATCTTCCATGAGGATGGGAGGATTTGTGCATGCAGAATAGAAGATGAAACATTTTATCTTGCTACTATATGATGGGATGTTCTTGAATCTAAGATCCATGCATCAGGAGAAGAGTTAATGGAAATCAATGCATGAGATTTAGCTCCTTTTTTTGGTACTTTATCTTCCAACTTCTTCTTGGCAGCTTCGGGAATCTGATCCCCAAGGTTGTTCTTCTAAAGAATTTGCATCATCGTATCAATATGTTTCTTCATGCATGTTGATTCAGGATGGTAGGCGTGGTTGCAGTAATCGAATTTGTTCTTCCCTTTCTTTCCTTTTCCAGTTTTGGAGCCTAGAGAATCATCGAATGGTTTGGAGTACCCTTCCTTCTTTGTCTCTACATGCACCTTTCCTTTTCTTTTCTACTTGGACTTTGAATTGGAAGTGTTCCTACTCTCATGTACGGCAAGTGCATGTGCATTGTGTCCCTTGATTATCCCCATTTTAATGAGCTTATTTTGCTCATGTATGAGGGCTTCAATAAACTGATCCATTGTTGACATTTTCCAAGTCACTCCTGAAGTGAATCTATTTGTATGGAACGATGAGACGAAAACAGCATAATATTGACCAAGTTTTTCCAAGATAGAAAGGATTAACTGATTTTGTTGAGTGGATTTGTCTATTCCATATCCCTTTAGATGAAGGAGGAGGGACTTGAACTTCATAAAGAAGTCTTGGATGTTATCAAAATTCCTTGAATCTAAGTAATCCAGCTAGAACTCAAGCATATGGCATCTCATTTTGTCTTATTTTCCAAAGAGATCCTCTAAATTTGTCCAAATATTAGTTGGTGTGGTACAAGATTCAATTTGAAATAGAAGCTCGGGGGACAAAGACACACAAAGGAGGTCGTATGACTCATCCATGTGGTTGAGATACATGCTCTTCTCAATAGCATAAGTTGGTTCCACCTCTATAACTATGGTAATCTAGTAGAAACCTTTGCATATGAGTTGATGCAGAATTTTTAGCTTCCACTCGAAGTAGTTATGAGGCGTGAGTAGTATTGTTAGTGAGTAATCCATATTTTCTAACTACATCTTCCTCCTATACCTACAAATAAAAAAAATTATGCACTTTCTCCTAGCATTCAAGGCTATGATACCATGTGAAGTTTTCATAGAGAACCTAGCTAGTAGAAAAGTCGCACAAACTTGCAAGAGAGATAAGAAAGGAAATAAAAATAATGAATTGTGTTAATTGTATGAGTAAATGGTAATAATACACATGATATAATATGCATGGCTAAGTGAATGTGCCATAGTAGTCATATAGATATTAGATAGATATAGACACTCACTGACAGAAACTAAAGTAAAATTCCACCTAGTCCTAGTTAATTGGTCCATGCAATCTCCAGTTAACTGAGTCACGTGTGTGGAAGTGAGAGAAACACATGAAATCACAAGATATGCAGCCTCTTGGCCACATGCATGAGATATGCACATTGTTGGTGAGGAAACTGAGGTGAACTTGCAATTGTTGGTGATAAAACCAAGGTTTCCATGCATGAGCGACCTCCATTAGTCTAATTGAGGTGTAACGGACTCTAAACTAAAGAGAGAATGATCCATATCTTTTAGGAGGTGCACTAATTTTTAGGGGAATACTCTCAGTTACCTAGGTGATTGTGTAATATCTCCAATAGAAACTTTGTTCTTGAGGTGTCAAATAATCTCAAGACAACTCAACTTCCTTTCTATTTTTGGAAAGTAGTTACACTAAATAAGGATGAAAATCAACATGGAAGAGAGGATAAAGAAGAGAAATAAATACTTTTTAGTGGGTTGGAATTTTGTAGCCTACAAACTAGGTTTATCTAGTGCCCAAGGGGCCACTCTATCTACTAAAGAGTTGGGAGTGTACTAGAGGATTCACCCCTCATTTTCCAGAACTTATATTTCTTTCGGTTTATGTATATTTCATTAGTTTATCAAGATATTTTCTTATGAGTTTCTATGAAGTTGTGGATAACTTTGTTCATTATGAAGATGAATGTTGAAGATTTATTCTCGGCATTTTTTATGTGATTATCTTTGAAGTTAATATCAAGCAATGACTCAGTTCCAATACTTTATGTTCTTATGTGTCTCATATTGATTTATTTTGAAGTTTCTCAACATGATATTCATCTTTAAATGCTTTGCAAATGGGTATAGTATGTGATATTGCATGTTTAGCAATAAAGAGTGTCTTTCTTTGAAGACAATGTTATATAAGTTGTATAGCTACTTTTGAACTATGGAATTCATGTGAATATTGTCCAATATGCCTTCTTGCATACTATTGGATGCATTTGAAGATTACCATATGTTTTATATATTATTAGTAAAATTGAATCACTGCCACCCTCATTAGGATGTCTAATATTTNAGCCTCTTGGCCACATGCATGAGATATGCACATTGTTGGTGAGGAAACTGAGGTGAACTTGCAATTGTTGGTGATAAAACCAAGGTTTCCATGCATGAGCGACCTCCATTAGTCTAATTGAGGTGTAACGGACTCTAAACTAAAGAGAGAATGATCCATATCTTTTAGGAGGTGCACTAATTTTTAGGGGAATACTCTCAGTTACCTAGGTGATTGTGTAATATCTCCAATAGAAACTTTGTTCTTGAGGTGTCAAATAATCTCAAGACAACTCAACTTCCTTTCTATTTTTGGAAAGTAGTTACACTAAATAAGGATGAAAATCAACATGGAAGAGAGGATAAAGAAGAGAAATAAATACTTTTTAGTGGGTTGGAATTTTGTAGCCTACAAACTAGGTTTATCTAGTGCCCAAGGGGCCACTCTATCTACTAAAGAGTTGGGAGTGTACTAGAGGATTCACCCCTCATTTTCCAGAACTTATATTTCTTTCGGTTTATGTATATTTCATTAGTTTATCAAGATATTTTCTTATGAGTTTCTATGAAGTTGTGGATAACTTTGTTCATTATGAAGATGAATGTTGAAGATTTATTCTCGGCATTTTTTATGTGATTATCTTTGAAGTTAATATCAAGCAATGACTCAGTTCCAATACTTTATGTTCTTATGTGTCTCATATTGATTTATTTTGAAGTTTCTCAACATGATATTCATCTTTAAATGCTTTGCAAATGGGTATAGTATGTGATATTGCATGTTTAGCAATAAAGAGTGTCTTTCTTTGAAGACAATGTTATATAAGTTGTATAGCTACTTTTGAACTATGGAATTCATGTGAATATTGTCCAATATGCCTTCTTGCATACTATTGGATGCATTTGAAGATTACCATATGTTTTATATATTATTAGTAAAATTGAATCACTGCCACCCTCATTAGGATGTCTAATATTTCAATACATTCCTTGAGTGCCAAGAATTGTCATGTCATTCTTATTGGTAGTTGAAACATCTATCATCTTTAAACCTCTTATGCATCTACCATCTATCAACTTGATATTTCTTTAATATGGGATAATGGTGCCCAATGGAAAGACCATGGTTTGAAGATTTAGAATAGGGTTGTTGTATCTCGTTTTCATAGTTCCTCCAACAACATTTTACCCCACAATCACTTAAATCTGGCCTGGAAATTTGCATAAGACAGTTGTTGTTGAAGTGATACTAGTTAGCCAGCAATTGAACAAAGTTTAAGAGTTACCCCATCTAGCCCAAGATCCATCTTGAGGCCTAAAGTGGGGAGGTTTTCAAAGCTTCCATAGGGTGCCTTAGCATTGTTTCCCAGAGAAAATCATGCGGAACAACACATTATCTCACATAATGCCCCATCTTGTGACATCATAAACACATCACTTTACTCAAATCCTTATTTTATGTATCTCACCATTCTTCTTGTAGTGTTTCTTGCTACCCCTCTTCACCCTCCTGATGAAACCAACCTCATCTACTTCCTCTTGTTTCCCTCAACAATCTTATACTCTTATTTCTTCCTGCACAATATCATTCCAAAGATTTATGAACTTCAGCAAAGTCTCATGAGCACAAACACTCTAAACAAAAGGCATCGAAGAAGGAGCATCAAGTCCATTCAAAGAAAAGCACACCAACTCATTATCCTCCACCTGTGTTCCAATGGAACTCAACTAATCTCTCAACTCCACAATCTTGGTCAAGTAGTTCACCATAGTCTCTATCTTGATCATACAAATGGATGAAAGCTTGTTTTGCAAGAGCATATATTAGGACCCTAGCCTCTAAAAATGAATAAGATATCCAAAATAATAGGAATATACAATAATAGAATGTAATACTTGTATCAACAAGAGAATTATACCACTTCAAGGGGCAACCTCCTTGAACACTTTGAGAGGGTTATCTCCTTATACAATTAATTGTACTTGAATAATAATTCACAGATTTTGCATTGCATGGGTCTACATATAAATATGATCCAATGGGTGCCTATTTGAATAGCCATGATCTTTTAAGCCATGACTATTTATTATTGTTGTATTTATTCTTTGTAAATTTATTATTATATCATGCTTATTAATCTTGCTTTATTTTATATATATATATATATATATAACATTATCACTCTCTTTAAGATGATTCATCCTCAAAGCATGATAAGGTTATAGTTAATCCGTTCTTATGTTGCAACTCTTCATCCATATCCTGGAGCAGCCCCAACTCATACGTCTCATTATAGAAGTTGATAATGAAAACATTAGGATCCATCGACAACAAAACATGTTCTACATATGCTCCTTTTAACTTTATGTTATTTGCGATTACATCATAAAATTCAAGTGCTTGGTTTGGAAAAGCAACAACTATATTTCGTCCTCTCTTGATATTGTGTATTTTTTACACACTTAATGAACTATATTTATGAAGTCCACATTCATTGGATACCAATAAAATTGATCCATGTGTCCATCACGAATGAGGAGCATACAATGTTGAGAAAATAACGATAGGAACATTATTAGTAATGTCATATTCTCTCCAATCTTTCCCAACACTCACTATTGTAAGATTTACTACCAAATCCATCAAGGTTCCAATAACTATCTAATTATGATTTCCATTTGAGTGTTTCCAAATCTTCCGATGCCCTTCTATAATTCCTTCACACATTCAAAGTGTTCTTCTTGTTGTCTAACCTATCATAGTGTTTCTTCCTATTGTCTCCTTTCCATGTGTAGTTTACCAACATCAAATCGTAACATGTAGTATGAGGGTTCTAGATATATTACTTTTGGTGATGATTTTTTGCACTCTTATTATTGTTCTACATCATGTAGTTTCCAAGTCATTTCCAAAAGAAATTGTTGTTCTACTGGCCATCTTATTATTGTTATGCATCATGTAGTTTCCAAGTCATTTCC
>SNQJ01S0088492.1:0-23122 GCA_010110895.2 Picea sitchensis
GTTGATCTTTGTCATTCAATCCTGGGGAAAATATTCAACTTCGTCCCCGCCAACGGCGCCAAAAATGTTGGCGACTGAAGTCACTCCTGGATTTCTTGCAGGAGCAGAGCCCGACGCCCATCAGTTTGATGTCATGATTGGTTTATAAGAGATGATCAAATGGAAGAAAACTCAGAACAGTATTGTCTCAACTCAGAAGCTGGGCCAAGCATGCATGAATGAGTGAGGTCTTGATAAACTTCAAACAGTGAGTTGTAATAAGGGTGAGTAGGGGAAAGATTTCACAAGAAAGGTGCAAAGGCTTGCTAGAAGTATTAAGCTTCTAAAAGACGATGAGAGCAGGCATCTGAAAACAAGATCTTCTTGCTCCCAAACATGGGGAACCAGAGAAACAACAATGCCACAATAAATCATTTACCATAACATAACTGTGTTAATTCATACGAAGCATTCGATCATGAACTCTCCAGCATAAGATGAAAACAGAGATGAAAAAGGGAAACTGTTTGTCATAAACCAAGAAATCTCAAACACAGCTACATAACCAGGAAGCCAGAATGGTCATGAAAACTTTACAGTCAGGAGCTTAGCTCTACCATCGATAGATACAAAAATGGCGAAAACGCCTTCATATACTCAGAACAACAACAGTAGCAAAATCAATATACTGCATTGAAATCTTTGCGTCTGCATGGCTTTCTGACAGTCAACCTCTGAAGGGTCGTGCAGCTTAAGTCAGACGCAATCTAATTCTTTGACAGTCCCAACGGTGAATCGACGTGCCTTTAATTCATGGCCATGCTTTCCCATTATGGTGGAGGCGATATCTAACCACCACCAACCGCTTCAATAACTGCTTCATTGGGATTGAGGATGGTCCGACCAACTAGGCACCTTCAGGACGTGGAGAGCCTCCTGCGCCGCCACCTAGAATAAATGACTGGCTCAAAGGATATGTGTGGAGGCCAGCACGGAAGCTGCGGGGGGATACGAGAAAGGAGTGATGGAGCCGAGACTGCGAAGACGCGAAAGAAGTGGCGAGGCGTGAGAAGGGTTAGAGGGGAGACACATGGCAAAAGACGATAAGCAGAGGAGGAAGGAAAGCAGATGTGATGGACACCTTTTCGTAGGAGGCTGACGTGGAGGGAAGGAGACACGGGGTAGGTGGTGAGTGGACGATGAGAAAAGGAAAGGGCCATTTGAAAACAAGAGTGGAGAAGGGCGGATGACACATGGTGGCAGGGGAAGGCGTTTCTAGAGGATGACAAGACGGGAGAATGGCCCACACAGGTTAAATACAGGGTAGCTGAGAGGGATGAGGTCGTCCATGATCCATTGATACGGGCTTCTCGATCGTGGCCGTTGAAAAGTTGCATCCCTGATTCCGGACCCCCCCCCTCCGCTTAAAGGTAGAAAGGCAGGGGGGGTCCGGAATGGCCTTCATCATCGTTGATCCGGGTGTGCCGATCTGGACCATTGGAGAGGTGAACCCCTGATTCTATACCCCCCCCCACCAACTTAAAGGTTGAAAGGCAGGGGGGGTCCGGAATCCAATATGCGTCGTTGATCAGAGCGCGCGGATCCCAGTCGTTCAAAATTGATTCTCGTTTAACACAGACACATCGCGCCCCAAAACTTAGGACAAGTGGGTTTTAACCCATTCTTTGGTATTCTAACCCTCTTACAAGAAATATCGCTAACAGGTTCACAAAGTGCTCCATTTGGTAGTGGTAGTATACACAGAGAACTCGAGATGGTGAAGTTTCCTGAGTTCATGGGTACCACGGATGGCTTAGCCATCGAGGCATGGTTGGAGAATATGGTGATGTGATTTTCACTTTGTGATTACACCTCCAACATGAAAGTCTACATGGCAGTCTTTCAGATGAAGGGGAGTGTTCTTATATGGTGGAAGACGCTCCTACCTCAATTAAATATGGTCGTTGAAGACATGTCATGGTAACTGTTCGAGGAATGGTTTCGGGAGAGGTACTTGTCCGAGGAATTCATTGAGTGTCATATTAATGAGTTCAACGCATTACGATAGGGTAGTTGTATGGTGCCAGAGTATGAGGCCATATCATGGAGTTACTTAGGTATGCTCCACATCTGAACACATAGAAGTTAAAGGTCAACAAGTTTGTGTTTGGCCTTAACTTCAACATTCGTGCAAAGGTACGGATCCTAATTCCTCAATATTTACACGATGCAGTTCAGAAGGCCCTCATAGTTGAGGAAGAGCTGAACAACGGGGGTCAAGTCAGGACTCCTTCTAGACAGGGTGTATAGGTAGCATCGGGAGAGCAGCAGTACCCAACACCAGCCAGACAGGCTTCAGGGCATTGAGATACACCTAGAGGACCTATGTTCACAACACCATGGTGACAGACTCCTTACAGAGGACCACAACATCAACAATAGTGTCGTCCACAGCAATAGAATTTTAGGCATGTTCAACATAAAAGACCAAGACCACAGACTATTAGACCATCAGCTTCTACTTCGGGGAACAAGAGCATTGGATCGAAGACTGGATGTTAGATATGTGGTGAGCCACATTACCAGTGAGACTATCTAATTGAGAAGGCCAGAGCGGTCGGATCATTAGGACCCACTATAGTTGGAGATTTGGGAAAGGCCCATAGGATACATGCAGCAGTGAACAACCTCCAGGTTGAGCACCATTCCACTATGCTAGAGACGTCAGGTACAATCATAGACCAAAATTACAATATATTGATAAATCCAGGTGCTACATAGAGATTTATCTCTAGTGTAGGTTGAAGAGAATTAAGGTAAAGGAAATCAAGCAAGACGAGTTCAAATACATAGAAACTCCATCAGGTGCCAAACAGAAGGTTGGAGGAAAGGTTACGGACTATAGCCTTACCTTGGGATACTTTGTGACAAAGGTAGATATTTATGTCACAATCTTAGGATATTATGACATAGTGATTGGTATGGATTGGTTGGAATCGCATAATGCGATACTTAATTGTAAGACGAAATGGTTAAGTTTGATGGATGATTTGGGACAAAGTAGAGTGATTGTAGGAAGAAACCAGGGAGTGTCCTTGAGGTTTATTTCTTCCCTACAATTGCACAAGAGTATGTGCAAGGGATGCAAGTTATATGCACTCTTAGTGTTGAATGAAAAGGGGGAGTTGAAAGGACTAGAAAACCTTCATTTAGTACAAGAGTTTGAAACGTATTTCCAGAAGATTTACCAGGTTTAGCACCCGAAAGAGAGTTTGAGTTTACAATCGACTTGAAACCTGGAACTGAACCGATAACAAGAAAACCTTATCAGATGACAATGCATGAATTGCGGGAGTTGAAAATTCAATTGAAGGAGTTGTTGGGTTTGGGAATTATAAATCCAAGAGTGTTATCATGGGGTGCGCCAGTGATATTTGTTAGAAAGAAGGATGGATCGTGGAGGCTTTGCATTGAATATTGTTAATTGAACAAAGCTACGATCAAGAACCAATACCTTTTTCCAAGGATTGACGATTTATTTGATCAGATGAAAGGAGCAACAGTGTTCTCGAAGATCGACTTAAGATCAGGATATCACCAGTTACTGATTAAACAAGAAGATATCCCTAAAACCACTTTTAAGACAAGATTTGGACACTATGAGTTTAAATTTTTATCATTTGAATTGACGAATGCCCTAGAAGTATTCATGAGTTTGATGAATGGGGTGTTCCATGAATAATTGGAAAAGTTTGTTCAAGTTTTTATCAATGACATACTGATTTATTCTCATACGAAGGAAGAGCATGATGAACCCTTGATATTGGTCCTACAATGCCTAAGAGAAAACAAATTGTACGGGAAGTTATCAAAATGTTATTTTTACCAATCGAAGATTCATTATTTGGGACATATCATATATGGTGAAGCTATCGTTGTGTATCCATCAAATGTAGAGGCAATTATGGAATGGCCAGCACCGACAAATGTACAAGAATTACATAGTTTTATGGGTCTAGCAAGATATTATCAACAATTCATCGAAGTCTTTTTGAAGACAGCAAATCCGATCACTAAATTGTAGAAGAAGAATAAGAAGTTCATATGGATTGAGAAATGCACGGAAGCATTTGAAAATCTTAAGGAGTTGTTGACGACAACGCCAATATTGAAAATCCCCGACATGGACAAGGATTTCTTGGTATGTACAGATGCATCCAAGGAGGGTTTAGGTGGAGTTTTGATGAAAGACGGTTGAGTGATCGCTTACATTTCAATTAAATTGAGAAATCATGAAGAGAGCTACGCAATGCATGACCTGGAATTATTGGAAATTGTATATTCCTTGAGAGTTTGGAGACATTATCTAATTGGATGAAAATTTGAATTAAAGGCAGATCATTGTGGATTGCAGAATATTTTTACACAAAGTGACTTGAACGTGTGACAAAGGCATTGATCAGAATTACTTAGTGAATACGACTTTGAAATTACTTACATTAAAGGAATTGTGAACCAAGTGGCAGATGCTTTGAGTCGGAGACCACGCATATTTTTGGTATTACCTCTTAAGACAAATCTTCGAGAAAATATTCTAACTTTACAATTCAACGATGACTTGTATAAAGAAGTTAAGAATAATATTGGACAATATACCATGATCGTACCAAAGTATGAAGGTTATTCACTAGACGACGATGGATTGTTGAGATTTAATGGAAGAATTTTTGTACCACCTAATGACGAACTAAGAAGTTTGAGCTTGAGTGAAGTGCATCAAGCAGTATACATGGCTCATCTGGTAGTCGCGAAGATTAAGGAAAACCTTAAGCCTTTATTCTTCTAGAAGGGAATAAAACAGACATAATTGGCTACATGGTGATATTTTTAGAATGTCAACAAGTGAAGGTTGAACATAGACATCTAGCAGAATTTTTACAACCACATGTTATTCCATAATCGAAATGGGAGGTCATTTCGATGGAATTTATCGTTGGATTTCCACTGATAGCAAGAAGGAACAATTTGATTTTTTTTTGTAGTTGGCACTTTGACGAAGAGTGCATACTTTATTCCTGTGCATACGATGTATCAGGCTCCAAACATAGCTAGATTATTTGTCAACAAGATTGTAATACATCATGGTGTACCAAGAAGGATCATTTCCTATAGAGGATTGGTGTTTACAGGACAGTTTTGGACTAGTTTCCAAGAGGCCTTAGGAACACAACTAAAATTTGGCACAACTCACCACCCAGAGACAGACGGGAAAATAGAAAGAACAAACCAGATTTTGGAGGATAAGCTACATATGTATGTAATGGAAAAATAGAAATGTTGGGAAGAATTCTTTCCACTAGTAGAGTTTTCATACTACAACAACTATCAAAGTACGATTAAGATAGCACAGTTTGAGTTTATTTATGGGTGACCATGTCGGACGTCGTTGATTTGGGATTGAATCAAGGATAGGGTTCTCGTAGGGCCAGAAGTGATTCAAGAAATGGAAGAAAATATGTAATCGATGAGACATAGGATTAAGGAAACATAGGATCGGCAGAAGAGTTATGCTGATGCGCATCACGTTGACCGCAGTTATGAAGTTGGATATAGAGTTTTCTTGTGAGTAAAACCACACAAGAGTTCGTCAAGTTTGGAAAGTGTGCTAAACTATCTCCTAGATTTGTGGGACCCTTCAAAGTAATGAAAAATAAAGGACCCATGGATTATCGACTAGCCTTGCCTTATTCTTTGAGGTGTATGCACACTCTATTTCGTGTATCTGTTTTGAGACATTATATTAGCGATCCTTCACATGTTATTGACATGAGTTACTTGCAGGTATTGGATGAGGGTGCTCTCATGGAGGATCCAATCCACATTCTAGACCATCGCATTCGACAACAACGACGTAGAACATTCGATCAGGTCAAGGTCCAATGGGACAATTATAGTCCACACTCGGCTACCTAGGAGGACGCATTTGAGATGCGTCAACAGTTTCCTTACTTGTTTGATAAATTAGACATATAGATCTATATCATATACATTTATTTACTTGTCATTTTATATACTATGAAAACTTCAGGATGAAGTTTAAAACAAGAGGGGGTTTATGTAACATCCCTCTCTACTGAGAATGTTATTATTGACTTATTCTTTGAGGACACTTTCTTTCAAGTGATCTAGGTATGCATTGTGATTTCATTTAGATTATGGGTTATATATGATGAAATTGAGGTGTTATGCCTTATTGATAATATTGGTGTATATATATTGACAGATGCTTTTGACAAGTCGTCTTGAGTGTGCAGGACACATGACAGGTTAAGGATGTTGATGGCATTAATGGATTCCCTTAGACTATGGATTGATTTAGGGATATGATTGTATCTATTGAGTACTTCATTCCACGCACATATGTTTTATGATTTATTATAGTATGAATTATGTATATGTAATTATTAACAGTGTTTTTGTCAGTGGATGCAGGCTTGATGATGCTTGCTAATTCGACTCACATAAGGAGTAGAGGGGCCATGCATAGAAACCATACATTGAGGGAGAGGTGTGGCAGTGTCCCTGTCACAGCCTACTAGCACTCCCACCATGATATGAACAATAGGTTAACGATTAACTAGCTCGAAAAGTCCACAATGTCATGAGGGCAGACTAAGACAATCGCTCACGAAGATTTCTAAGGAGTGCACAATAAGGTGGATTCCTTATTCCTTATAAGCCCTTAGTCTCTCAAAAGGTCGACTGAGCGGAGTGTTGACTTCAAGGTTCAGACAACTTCCAAAACAAGTCTAAGGAGAGTGGCACCCTTGGAGCACGGAGGTGCATCTTTAAGAGCACGTCACATAATTAAACTTAATTCAATAAATCTAGATGGCCTAGAAAAACATTGAAATATTTAGACCTTGTTTCGGGATTCTGGGAGTTTCTCACATTTTTGTAACAACGACTCTATTTTTTTAAAGTAACAAACCCCAAACAACTCAGAGATTAATGGTTCCCACACCCTTCTTCTATCTATGGCTAGAAGAAACTTTGGGGCTCTTGGATTCGAAATTTTATTCTTCTACAACTCATGTTACCTCCGAGCTAGCAAAGGTCGAACCCACAGATATGACAGTTCATGATTAACCATCGACAATGATCAAGATTAATTCTGGGCTATGGGAGTTTGGGACTTTTCTTACCAAATCAACTTTCACCCACGACCTCCCGAACAGTCGAATTCTGAATACTTGGAATCTACAGACACATGTATCTAGTGTTTGACGGTAAGGATTTACACTGGACTTCAGGACTTCGGGAATTCCTTAACCTTTAGTTTCATGAATCTAATTTATATCGGAGTATAGAATTACCGAACCTCCAAAGAATGAAGGCTCATAGATCTAACGGCCCATAATCAATTGCTAGATCTATGACTCTCTTTCACTCTGGGACTTTGGAGCTTTAGGGTTTTTCATCTCTTAGGTAGTTAGGACTCAATCTTGTCAAACTTCTAAACTCTTACAGATCCAACGGCTAGTATTCACCCACCGATCTACGATGCAGATTCACTCCGCGACTTCGAGCTTTGGGGATCACTTAATACAAACAACTATAATCCCCCAAAGTAACAAAGCTTGAAGGTATTAGGGTTTAACGAGTGTGCATCTCCTATATGATCTAAAGGTTAATGGATTTCGACTCCTCCTGATTATATCTCATCCACTCAAACCTAAAACAAGGAAATTCTCCTCCTAGAGACTTACCCCCGCTTTCCCTCGTGGAGATTCATCACCAAGACGACTCTTTTATCTGGCGCACAAGGTGTGTTCCCTCCTAGGATATAAACTTTAAGAGGTCTCATGTTCACTTAATGTGATTAATTTGTGTAGTTTCACTATCTCTCTTGATATTTTTACTTCAAAAGGGTCCTTATACGCACCTCTTTCTTTGGCACTGGGCAATCCTTGTTCTGTGACTCCCAGAAGAGAAATTTGTATCTGAAAAACAAAATTGAATTCTCATTTCCAGAAACTGACATTACACGGACATGAATTTTACTTATCACAGTATATTTGATTTAGAAGGTACACGGAAAGTTTACAGTCTCCTATCGGTGGCTGAGAGTTTATCTTTCAAAATTTTACATGTATCTATTATTCTAACTCATAATGTTTGATTACTTAATTTATGCTTTGGAGGGTTGTCTAATTTTAATTAATGATTAATGCTTGTATTTCCTTGGGAAAAGAGAGACATATGTTAAATGGTGAATTGTAATTAATTGATGAAATTCATAAGGATATGGCATATCATCTAGATGATGGTTAGTTGTGGTTTTTGTAACATTTAAGGGAAGGAAAACTTGACTAGTAATTGGAATTTAATGATTTAAATCGTGTTACGATTTGGTACTTTATTGATGATGATCCTGAGTCTAGATTCAAGTTTGGATAAGGGAATTATATGCTTCATTATTTCTCAGAACATTCGCCAGTCTTGAGACCTTAAGTGGTCAAAATCAATTGAATGAATCCTAGACTTGAGTGTTGATTATGTGTCTTGGAGGTTCTAACCTTTCAGGTAGATTGGATGGGTAGGTATTTTTGATTTCCTTGTATGATGATTTTTTTGTTAGAAACAATGATGTTGTGTGATGAAACTGGTTGTGGTTGATCTTGAATAATTGTGATGTTGTACTCTTGTTGTGTGTGACATTATGTGATATGGAAGATCCTTAATTCATTGAAGTTGTATCTAAATCTAGTTGTGCAATGAGATGAATGGAATAGAATGTGTATTGCCGAAGTATGTTAATATCATGTTTCACTTATTAAACTAATGTTTTATTAATGTTTCAAAAAAAAAAAATCCCATAACCTTTCTCAATTACTTAAGATGTAACAGAGGTGGTTGTTACAACCACCTATTCTCTCATGAATATATTTTCTCTTAATTAAAAATTCATTTTTATTATTTTCATGCACATATGTGCACATACCCAACTTTTGATTATTATTCTCCTTTTACTAGTTTATTAAGTCCAAATTCCTTTAACCCTTTTTATGTTTTATTTAGTTAAATAACTTAGACTTAGACTCTTTGTTAATTTTCTAGTTTATTAATTTAATAATTAATTGTATGCTATTTTTTAACAAAGTCTAAGAATTTTATTTTATTTTCTAGGCCTTCTAGATTTTTATTGAATCAAAAATTTGTTTACACGACGTTCCCTTTAAGACGCACTTATATGCTCCAAGGGTGCCACTATCCTTGACTAGTTTGGAAGTTTGTTAGACACTTGGAGTCAACACTCCACTCGATCGACATTGTGAGAGACTAAGGTATTTTCTAAGGAATAAGGATTATGCCTTATTGTGCGCCCCTTATATTTCTTCATGAGCGACTGTCTTAGTCTTCCCTCAGGGCATTGTGGACCCATAGAACTAGGAAATTTTTAACCTGCAATTCAGGTCATGGAAGGAGTGCTAGTAGGTTGTGATAGGGACGTTTCCACACCTCTCCCTCATATGTCTAGTTTCTGTGTATGACCCCTTTACTCCATATGTGATTCAAATTAGAAAGAGTCACCAAGCCTGCATCCACTGACAAGAATAATGTCAATAATCCATATACATAACATCCATACTAAAATCTTCATATAACTAATACATATAAATCAATACTCAAAACTGATAACAAATGCCAATCCACTCCCTGACTCGATCTGGAGTCCAAGGAAGTCCATTGATGCCATCGGCATCCTCAACCTGTCATGTATCATGCACACTTGGGAGAAATCATCAATAATTCATGTCAATGTATATACATCTAGAAATTAACATATAATAACAATGACATCTCATAATCAAGCAGAAATCATAATGTACCATAATTGGATCACTTTCTCGCAATTGTCCTCAAAGAATAAGTCAGTGAAAAATGTGATCAGTGGAACTGGATGTTATAGTCACTTCATGTATGTAAGATAGTGTTATCAGATTCGGTGGGTTTGAATTCAAACCAATTTGGTTGAAAACCAATCTGATTTGGAAAAATATGGAACTTGGATTGGTTTGGACCTATTCCTTTTCAAACTAGATTGATTGATGCAGGAGCATCTCTCCACCTAAACAACGTGCCAGAAATACAACGCATCAACGCACTTAGAGGGAGTGGATCCTGAAGAAGGATGTGTTAGTCCTTTCAAATCTTGAGCATAAATTAAAAATTTTAATGTAATTAAATTTTCTAAGGGTCAGAGAAAGCCGAGCCATTGTCTTTGTACGGGTTTCATTTGAAGTCACCTTTAATGGCTGTCAGGTAGATAGATTTAGGTATGATTTGGACTAGATGGCCATTGAATGTAATTTAATGTGAGTAGGTAGTTGGAGGGAAGGCTTGAGAAGCCCTTCTTTTGTAAAAAGATCTGGGTATCAAAAATTAAGTTAGTTGGTTGTTAGCTCATGGAAGAACAAGAGAGGAGAGGAGAAGTGTTGAAGACTTTGTTGCAGTCCAACCTTTGTAAACCTTTGTATAGAAAATTCATATTAATACAAGGAGCATACTTCCCTGCACATGAGTTTTTTGTGTGTATGTTTATGATTTTTTCTATATGGGTTCTAAATGTTTATTGTGTGAATCTATGAATGTTATGGATGTTTAAATATTCCCTTGCAAGAATTAGATAGGTTTCTCTATTGATAGTTTCCTAAGTCTTATGGGCTCTTAGGCTTGTGCAAGGAGTGCACACTAGAGTTAGTGAAAAATCTATGAAGCCAATGCAAGGAGTGTGTTTAGAACTATGTTTCAAGTTCATAGAAGAGCGTGCTAGGTGGGCACACCAGAATAAGTCATAAAACTCAGAAGCGAGTATTGTGCAAACAGTGCACCTCAAATTTGTTGACCACTCTAAGGATGACTTTGCAAGGGGAGGCACACCAGAGTTACTGGACACTCCAAGGAAGGAATCTCTGCAAGGAGTGCATCGAGCAGGCGCAAGGAGTGTGCAATTAATTTATTTTGAGTTATGTGAGAAGGTTGCCAAGATGACACACCAAGAGATAAATACTCGGAGGAGAAGTAGTGTAAGAGTGCACAAAAGACCCATGCAAGGCGTGCACTGGGACAACACTTGGAAAGTGTTGAAGAACTCCTAAGGAAGACAGAGTGCAAGGAGTGTGCAGAAGATTTTGTAAGTCACAAATCTCAAGACGAAGAGAATAGACAACCAATGAGTCATCTCGAGAGGACAAAGGGACTGAACCCTTTGAAGTCAAAGTGTTTTCAAAGCTAAAGAGGAATAGCGCAAGGTGGGCATAGGTGAAATTATTTCCAAGACCAAAATCTCAAGAGGTGGAGTGCAGGAGGAAGTCGAGAAGTCATCTCGCAAAGAAAGATTCAAAGGTCAAAACCTTTGAAAATTATAAAAGAATACTTTTTTGGAAGGAAAGTGTAGCACCAATGAAGCCAAAATTTCCATAGGATCAGTTGTCGGAAGTGATCTGGGTCATCGTGTCAGAGTCCAGTGGAAGGAAGAGTGTGTAGAAAAGAAGCAAAAATCTCTTATGTTGGATCTAGGTGCAAGGATCTACAGTCGTTGTATCCACGTAAGTTGCACAGGGTTTAACCCTGGAAGTCCCTCGAACTTCACAAGTTCATGTGTTTTAATGTGCAGAGGGGAAAAGACTCCTGAAGTCCCAAATCTCAGAGTGGGTCTGGGTCATCCGTTGTGGAGGACACCTGTCAGGAGATCCGAGGAAGTCTGGAAGTCCAGCTATCTGGAAGTTCAGTTATCCAGAATATTTGGAGGTGTAGTTGCAGGAGTGTAAAAACTCTCGAATCTTCGAAGAGCGGAGTGAATCATAGTTGTCGACGCAGAAGACACATGTCATTAGATCTAGAGGTCTGGAAGTTAGTCATATGGAAATTGTGAGGAGCAGGTGCTAAGGGGTGCAAGACTCTCGAAGTCTGAAATACCGGAGAAAATCCTCACCCTTGAATGGTAGGACACATGGCAGCAAATAAGGTGTGGTCTGGAGACTTGGCACTCCAGAGGAACAGAGGTGAAAGTGCCCTGGAGTCAAGAGCTCCTGAAAGGTTGAAGGTTAGAGCTCATCTCAATCATCTGTCGAAAAGGACACGTGGTGCCAGATCTGGAGGTCCAGATGTATAGCACTCCAGAGGTGTTTGGGATGAAGTGTGAGTCGAGAACTCCCGAAGGGCCGGGAGTTGGAGCTAAGCTTGATCGTTCATTTCATTAGATGCATGGCAGAATATCCAGAGGTCTAGAGACTTGGCACTTTGGATAAAATATAAGTGTAGAGTCGTGAGGACTCTCGAAGGCTAGAAGGTAGGAGTCCATCCCATTCGTCCATTGGAGAAGGACACATGGAAGGTCGATCATACCTTCGTTAGTTCGGCATTCAGGGGATGTGAAAGGTTGTAGTGTGAATATTCCTGGACCCCCAAAGAAGAGAATAGGATCTGATTCGTTAGTCTACATAGACATGGGAAACGTTGATATGGATCCTCCACGAGTTTGCTAGTTCGACGCTCTAGGGATTTTAAAGTGTTACACATCCAGAACTCCCAAAGAATGGACTCCTAGAGTGGATCATGGTCATTGGCTAATGAAAAGGTGTGAGCCATTGATTGCTTTTCATGTGTGTATTCAACTTTCTAGCACTCTAGTAGAACTACGAAGAGGTGTCGTGAAAAACCCCAAAGCCCAGAGTTGCGAAGTGACTATTAGTCGTCGATCGGGTGGGAGAAAAGGAGTCATCCAATCTATGGGTTCAAATTTCAACACTCTGGTATTATTGTGTGTTGGATCGGTCATAACTCTCGAAGCCCGGAGTTGTGAAGAAGATCTCAGTTGTTAGTTAGTTGAGGATTATGGACCGTTGATCCTGTAGGTGTTCGGTTGTTCATCGAATTCAATGTTCGGTGGTTATGGAAGGTGGTGAAGGCAGAGATCTGTGAAGTCCCAGAGCCCAAAATAATTGTGGGCCATATATATTGGTGGAAAGTGGGAGTCATTGATCCCGTAGGTGTTCAACAGTTCGTTGATTCATGGGTTCGGGTTATTGGAGGTCTTATGCAGTGGAAAATCGTTGAAGCTTGAAATTCCAGAGTTCATCGTGAACCGTAGATCTTGGAATTCATCGAGAACCATCGATTCCTTCCCCTTATTCGATGGTTTGCATGTTCGGCAAATCTGGAGCCAGGAGAAGCTGAATCTCCTGGAGCCCGAAGCTCTGGAGTCCCGAGTTTGCACCTTTTGGGTTAGCACCTGGTCACAGCCCACGGTCATATGTGATTCCTTCCAGGAAAAAGGGGCCAGTGCCTGAATTTGATATAAAAGTGAATTTTGGCCTATGGTTTTATCCGGAGTCATGTGAAGGACTCTATTGGTGTATGAGGACCCTCGTAGACTTGATTTTTTGGTGCAGGGAAGAATAAAGGACCTGTGTAATTGGTTTTGAGGGTTCAGTAGGAACCTATGAGCCGGCTCGGCCCCCGAATTTGAACGATCCTAGACCGAGAGATCGCGGGGGCCGCAGGTGAGGGTCGGGGTATCCATCATGTGGTATCAGAGCTGATTCTTTTTGTAGACAGAAAGAAAAGGAGGAGAAGACAGAGTGTTGATGCTCTGTGAATATTGTTTGCAAGTATGCAGCAATCAGTAGACAGCCAGGAGGGATGCAGTAAAAATCTAATGGTGCTCTCAGTTGTAGGGTAGGTGAAGTAGAAAACTAGGTGGGATGAAAGGGAAAGAACCAGTTGTTTTATTAAGGAAGAGAAAGAGAAGATGGCTATTGAAGGTCAGAAGCAAGGTTGAAGAGAAGACCACAAGAAGGTGAGCCAAGAAGATATGGAAAAAGATCTCAAGGAGATCCGAGAGGAGCTCAACAGGATGATGTTGAAGATGCAATTGGAAGTAAGAGGAAGCTAGAATTATGAATGGCCCATAAAGCAGAAGGAAAAGTGGCATGTCCAGCAATTTATTTCCAGGAGGCAATGACAAATATTGAGAAGGTGGTTGAGGCATGCTGAAAACCTCAGTGCCACAGAGGAGGAAGTGGTTTACATTTGTGAACCAGAGGTTGGAGAGAACCTCGGTGATGAGGAAGAGAGATCAGTCGAGGATATCATAGACTACCAAGAGGGAAGAAATGAACTTTCATATTACCAGGTGGGAAATAAGAAGAGATCATCTGAGGATCTCGTAGACTTCCAGGAGGGAAGAAATGAAAGTTCAAATTTCCAGGTGGGAAAGGTGAAGAATATGAGACTGTCTGAAAGTCTCGAGAACTTACGGGCGAGTTCGGATCAACAAGGAGTGTTTGTGGGAGAGAAGGAGGAAGGATAAGATCATCCTCATTTCATATTGATGATAGGAGGGATCAGAATATCCCTTGGAATGGGCTTTGTAGGAGATCATGTTTGTGAGGAGGAGATGCAGGAGGCATCCAGAGAAGAGGATATGGGGCCAATTGTTTTTAAAACTGACAATGCACATATTGCAGGTGCAAAAGGAGGACATGCAATGGAGACTGTCATGAAGGAGGAGATTGAGCAGAAATTAACATTTTCTCAAGTGATGATAGGAGAAGAGGAGCACTCAGAATAAATTCTCACTTAGTGGGACAAAGAACTGAAGTTGTTGGAGGACTGGTTGAGCAATATAGTGACATAAGAAGATTGTTATAAGGACGCGGTCATGAAAAGTGAAGAAGAATTTTATCCTAAGGAGCAGCTGGATAAAGCTGGACTTGTACCAACACAAGAAGAGCCAAAGGAACTAGCAGAAGTTACACTGTCAAAGGAGATAACTGAAGAAGAGCCAGCCAGCCAATGGAAGGAACTAGCATACTGCAAAAGAAGAGCTAGCCAATGGACCAGCTGGACAGAGTGATAGAAGAGATAAGAAAGATGATGTTGAGATCATCTCAGGAGATAGCCAACAATAGAGGGAATATGACCAAAGGATAACTTGCAGTAGCAGCAAGACAACAATAGCAATAGCGGCAAAGAAGAGGAGCATATTGATAGCTCCAAAGTGAAGTATGGGACCCTGGAGGGTCTCAACCTCAGCAGCAGAGGAACCATGAGAAAGATCTCATGATTTTTTCCAATGCAGGAGTGTGATTCAAGAGCATCGCCCCACCTCAGCAACACGCCAGAAAGATAGTGCATCCATGCAATTAGAGGGACCGAATACCAAAGAACGACGTGCCAAACCTTTCAAATTTTGAGCATAAATTAATATTTTTAATGTAATTTAATGTAATTAAATTTTGTAAGGCTTAGAGAAATCTAAGCCACTAATTTGTACAGGTTACATGTGAAGTCACCTTTAATGGTTGATAGGTAGATATATTTAGGTTTGATTTGGACTAGATGGCCATTGAATGTAATTTAATGCAAGTAGGTAGTTGGAGGGAAGGATCGAGAAGCCCCTCTTTTGTAAAAAGATCTTGGAATCAAAAATTCAGTTAGTTGGTTGCTAGCTCATGGGAGAATAGGAGAGGAAAGGAGAAGTGTTGAAGACTCTGGTGAAATCCATTCTTTGTAACCTTTGTACAAACTATTCAGATTAATACAAGGAGAAAATTTCCCTGCCCATGAGTTTTATGTGTGTATGTTTATGATTTTTTTTGTATGGGTTATGAATGTTTACTATGTGAATATATGAATGTTGTGAATGTTTAAATATTCCCTTTTTAGGAATTAGATAGGTTTCTCTATCGGTAATTTCCTGAGTGTTCTGGGCTCTTAGGATTGTGCAAGGAGTACACACCAGATTTAGTGAAAACTCTGTGAAGCCAATGCAAGGAGTGCGTTTAGAACTATGTTTTGAGTTCAAAGAAGAGCATGCCAGGTGGGAACACCAGAATAATTCATAAAAATCAGAAGGGAGTATTGTGCAAGGAGTGCACCTCAGAGTTGTTGAACACTCTAAGGAAGATTGTGCAAGAGGAGGCATGCCAGAGTTACTGAACACTCTGAGGAAGGAAGCTCTACAAGGAGTGCATCGAGCAGGCGCAAGGAGTGTGCAAGGACTCTATTTTGAGTTTTGTGAGAAGGTTTCCAAGAGGGCACACCAGGAGATAAATATTTGGAGGCGAAGTAGTGAAAGAGTGCACAGAAGACCCATGCAAGGTGTGCACCGAGACAACACTTGGAAACTGTTGAATAACTCCCAAGGAAGACAGAGAGAAAGGAGTGCACAAGATATTTTGTAATTCACAAAGTTGTGCAAGATATTTTGTAAGTCACAAAGCTCAGGACGAAGAGCATAGACAGCCAAGGGGTCATCTCGAGAGGGAAAAGGGACTGAACCATTTGAATTCTAAGTGTTTTCAAAGCTCAAGAGGAATAGTGCAAAGCGAGCACAGGTGAAATTATTTCCAATACCAAAATCTCAGGAGGTGCATCATAGGCGGAAGCTAAGAAGTCATCTCGCATAGAAAGATTCAAAGGTTGAAACCTTTGAAAATTATCAAAGAATATTTCATTGGAAGGAAAGCATAGTAGTAGTGAAGGAGGAAGCCACAATTGTCATAGGATAAGTTGTTGAAAGTGATCTAGGCCATCAAATCAGATTCCAACGGAAGGAGAAGTGCACAGAGGAGAAGGAAAAATATCGTTCGTTGGATCCAGGCCCAAGGATCTACAGTTGTTGGATCTAGGTAAGTTGCATGGAATTTAATCCTGAAAGCCCTTTGGAATTCGTGAGTTCGTGCATTTGTATGTGTCGAGGGGATGAGACTCTTGAATTCTCGAAGCCCGAAGTGGATCTGGGTTGTCCGTTACGGAGGACACCTGTTAGGAGATCCGGGGAAGTATGGAAGTCCCGCTATCCGGAATATTTGGAGGCGTAGTTTCAGAAGTGCACAAACTCCCAAAGCTCTAAAGAGTGGAGCGAATCATAGCCATCGGTGCATAAGACACATGTCAATAGATATGGAGGTCTAGAAATTCGTCATCTATCAATTGTGAGGAGCAGGTGCTAAGGGGTGAAAGACTCTGGAAGTCTAAAGTAACGAAGCAGATCCTCACCCTTGAAAGGGAGGACATGTTGTAGCAGATAAGGTGTGGTCTAGAGACTTGGAACTCTAGAGGAACAGAGGTGAAAGTGTCCTAGAGTCAAGAGCTCCCAAAGGCCAGATCTTATCTCGATCGTCCATCGAAAAGGACATGTGGCGCCAAATCTAGAGGTCCAGAGGTATAGCACTCCAGAGGAGTTTTGGATGAAGTGGGAGTCAAGAACTCCTGAAGGGCTGGGAGTCGAAGATAATCTCAGTCGTTCATTTCATTGGACCTGTGGCAGAAGATCTGAAGGTTTGGAGACTTGGCACTCCAGAGGAAATCAAAGTGTAGAGTTGTGAGGACTCATGGAGGCCCAAAGGTCATAGTATATCCTATTCGTCCATTGGAGAAGGACATGTGTAGGTTCAATCAGACCTTTGTTAGTTCATCATTCGAGGGATGAAAAATTTTGTAGTGTGAAGACACCCAGACTCCTAAAGGAGCAAATAGGATCTAAGTCATTCTTCTACAGGGACTTGGGAACTGTTGATATGGATCCTCCTCGATTTTTCTAGTTCGGCGCTCTGGGGTTTTAAAGTGTTAGTGATCTTGAAATATCTAGGGAACATCACAGAAGTTCCAGAAATGTCCCAGGAGGCTCAGAATGGCCTCGAAAAATGAGAAAGGGAAAAAATTCAAAGTCCTCAAAGCTGAGAAAAACTGACATGATCGCAAAGAGCGCGTCATAATATTTCCAACGGCATAAACAGTTCATCAAACGGAGTTATGGATCGAAAGATATTCGTAGTCAAAGTTTTGGTCAACTTATCCCAGTCAGCAGGGATGAGTTAGCATATGTACTACTAACGTCAGCATCATCACGGATGACGTCAGTGTTCGTAAAGGGTACGTGGCACATGCATAGATCGACATGTTTTATGATGACATCATCATGATGAAGTGGCAACACCAGAGGCTGGCATGTGTCACTCTTTTTTGGCATTTTCAAGTCGACATGTGGACCAATGAGAAAGTGCCATGTAGACACATGGCATCCATACAGCCACATGGCATATTATGTGGCATCCATACAGAACGTTTCAGGTGACGTGGCAGGCACAATGTCAGTGACATCGGCATGGCGACAATATGTTAACGTTGTCTAATGACAGTGTGCCACATGGCATGCTGATTTGGCACTTTGGGCCACCAAATGGGCCAATGAAAATGTGACATGTGGCACCCTTAGGTGACACCATGTGGCACCACCTAGGATGCACCACGTAGCCTACTAACAACGTGACAAGTGGCAGGTACAGTCAGCAGCTTGGTAGACAAGTGGGTAAATTGATGGCCGCCACGTGGCCCAGTCATAGGCTACCATGTGGTAGTGGAAAAATTCCTGAGGGCTAGAAAACTGAAAATTCAAATTAAGAAAGGGTTGTCTTTTCACCAAATCTAGCAGATTTCCGCTATATTTGAATCTCCACCAAAAATAAAAGGAGGTTGTACCCAATCTACCAAATCTAGCAAGATCCCACCAAAGTCACTTCAAGCCTCCACCATATCTGGCATACACTCCAAATGTGGTGGAGGTCATGGTGGTTAAACAAAAATATGGTGTTTTGTTATAATAGAGCACTAAAAAGGGAGGTCCATGGGTTTGACCCTGGGACCTCCCCCAAGGAATGCCTTAACATAACCTACGCCAATTGATTGGGCTATCGCCCACATTGTTTAATCCACCCAAATTTTATTTTAAGAACTGAATTTCGCCAATGCATGGGGAAGGACCGGTCTGCCCAGACCATACTAGGCATGATTTTCAATGCAGATTACAGTGCATTAATTGCAGGGAGTTGCACATGGATCAAGGTAGAGGTCCAGAGAAGTCCTAAAGGTGACAGTGTCTGATGGAGATGATTTGATAGTCGATTTTGGGTAATTCGATGATGTGAATACAATGGAGGTGTTTTTTTTGTCAACAGAGACTTTGATTAGCAGGATAAATTCTATAAGGGCCAATGTAAGCATTTTTTTTATTATGTTGTTTTCTCATTAAATGTTGTAGCATAGTATGCTTGATACAGGTCTGAAGGAGCATGGAGATGTTGTAGAAAGGCAGCAAGACCAGTGTATTCCTTCTATTTCTTCATTTTTTCTCTTCTTACACATAACCAAATCATCCACATGTGAGAGAGACTTTATGGCACTTGAATGATAAGTGACCAACGAAGTAGTCAGGAATATCATAATTTTGGGATTTGTGTATGGGTTTCATATATGCTTGGATATTAGCAGCATATCTAAGGCATTTTATGGCTCCATGATGATGAGGGTCATTTATTATTCTTCCTCTTTTTCTGTATTGAGTATGTGGGAATGATGTCCATGTCAGCATCATGGATGCTTCATGAGTATGAGAACTTGTGAAGCTTGTAAACATTCATGATCACATTATGATCTCTTGTTGTCATCACCAAAAAGGGACTTTGGCCTTACAACTTGTAAAGAAGAGACATCATTGCAGTGAGGAGAATAAAGCAGTCAAGATTTGGAGCAAGACCCGAAAATGTAGCCCACATCGGGTGAACTTCGTTATTAAGGGAAGTGTCATGTATCTTATGTGTATTATGTTCTTATGTTTCTTTTCATGAATTTCCGCACATAGAATATTAAATGCAAGCATGACATATAACACATAAGGAAGCTAAAATAGGTTTTAATTCAATTTGGATTCAAGTCCATAAATACTTCAACTATACCTTTAATTGCAATCCGCTCAAGTAAAACGATCTATAACTGACCCTTTGGAGGAGTGACAGGATCAAACAAATTACTGGAAACTAATCACCCCATGGGTTCAGATCAGTTAGACATTCAAAAATATCAAAGCCCAAATTTCCAAAGTGGATCGTGGTCTTTGGCTAACGAGGAGATGTGACCCATTGATTGCTTTTTGTGTGTGTATTCAGTTGTCCGAAACTCCGGGAGAACTGTGAAGAGGTGTCATGAAAAACCTCGAAGCCCAGAGCTACAAAATGACTATCAGTCATCGATCGGGTGGGAGAAAAGGAGTCATCTCATATGTGTATTTGGAGTTTGGCACTCCAGGAGTATTCTGTGTTGGAGCGGTCAGAACTCCCGAATCCTCGAGTTGTGAAGAATATATCGGTCGTTAGTTTTCTAAGGATTGTGGACCGTTGATCCTACAGGTGTTCAAGTGTTCATTGAATTTGGCGTTTAGCAGTTTTGGAAGGTGGTGAAGGCAGAGAGTTGTGAAGTCCCGGAACCTGGAATATTTGTGGGTCGTATATCTTGGTGGAAAGTGGGAGTTGTCGATCCTGTAGTTATTCGGCAATTCGATGATTTGCGGGTTCGAGGGACTAGATGTGTTATGCAGTGGAAATTCGTCGAAGCCCTAAATTTCAGAGTTCATTGTGAACTGCAGATATCAAAATTCATCAAGGACCATTGATTCCTTCCCCTTGTTCGGTGGTTTGTGTGTTCGACAGTTCTGGAGAGAGGAGAAGTTGAATCTCTTAGAGCCCGGAGCTCCAGAGTCCCAAAATTTCACCTTTTGGGTTAGCGCTTGGTCACAGCCCATGGTCATATGTGATTCCTTCCGGGAAAAAGGGTTCAGTACTTGAATTTGATATAAAAGTGAAGTTTTTCCTGTGGTTTTGGCCCGGAGTCACGTGGAGGACTCTGTTGGTGTATGAGGACCCTCGCGGACTTGATTTTTATGCGTGGGGAAGAATAAAGGACCTGTGTAATTTATTTTGAGGGTTTAGAAGGAACCTGTGAGCCGATTTGACTCCTGAATTTGAACAATCCTAGATCGGGAGGTCACGCGAGCCCTAGGTGAGGGTCGGGGTATGCATCATTGATCAAACTGATTCTTTTCAAAACCAACCAGTCTGACAAGAACCTATTGTTTTTTGTTCAAACCATTTAGACCTATAGCCCACTAAAATGCCTAGAAAGGATAAAATGTACCACCTTCATAAACCCTGATCCAATGTAATATAATGATGCCCTCCCCCCTCCCATCTCTTTATGTCACAATATTCCCATTGATCAATTGTGAGAATTTATGAATTTCAACGCTATGGAAAAGAGAGCTTGTTTTGAACAAGCTTGGATTTGATATGATAATGTTTGTGGGATAATTTTAGTGGATAAATAATATACAACATCGATCTGCATATCATGTGTTGGCTTGAAATATTGACTAGTGTCCATTGTGGTGTCCAACAAAGGGTTTGTATTCTAGCACTAACTTATTTTTCCCTAAAATAGGGAATATCTTACCCAAGGTGAATTGCCAAGGGTTTAATTATGTGGGATAAATAATAATACGAAGGAGCAATCATATTCAGCATTCACACATTAACATTTATATTCCATTCATGTGAACCCTAACTATAATATGCATCATTCCATTTCAAAGAGATCTCATTCACAATAATACACAACTAAACGAACTAGAAATAAACAGCATCATGTATAAAACAAGGTTAAAAATAGACAAAATAGGGGGCATATCTCCAAACTCAATAAACAAATGATACATCATAATTATCACATAGCATGTCCATTCACTATAACCAATAGAAAATATATATCCATACATATCATATACAACCTCTAATACTCAGGTGTCCAACCCATTTTTTATCCTTCTCATGTAAATTTATATAAAGAAAATCCAAAGGCAGAATGAAGAGTCAAAACCCTATGCCAATCTAGCTAGGGTTAGTTTTCATTAATATATTTTACTTGGCCAATAACTCCCCATCCCACTGCATGTAATCTCCCAAATACATCATGTCCTAAAAAATAGGGATCATGTCCCTAATAATCTACTACGTGTATCTTCATGTTTCCACTTTACCCTTATCTTCTAGTTGTTCTAATTCCCAAAATTGGTGGCACAAACTTGATCCTGTGCTTTTTTAGTTGGTGCCACCTTATCATACTACCAAAAATGAATGGGCCAACAAGCCTCAACCACACTTTTTAACTTTCCCCTAATTCAACTATGCAATGCACCCCAAAATTAAGGGAGCAACTCAAGAACCACTCACACACCACTTCTGACACTGCGACCTTAAATGTACAATAAAATGTACCTACCAAAGTAAGCTCAACATACCAAAGAAAAAGAAAATGTACAAAATATTATTTTTAGGAGTGGAACAATTTTCAATTTTGGATAGGGATGAAGGGTTTTAGCTAGGCACCATTCACCCACCCTTCCAACAACTTACCATTGAGATGATCCAATTTCACAACTTTTGATTCTCTTACCTCTATAACCAAAAAAAAATCCATCCAATGCATTTGCAATTTACCTAGATTCTTCAAGAACTTGATGTCATACAAAAAAGGCATAGCCCCTTTATTGAAGGTCTTATGCTTATTGTTCCTTTCATGCCAAGCATTCTACCTTTATTTCTATGATCAAAAGCTAATAAGAACCTTTCACCTTCAAGCTCCACTAATTCTTCTAATCTTTCCTCCAATGATTTTGCATCAAACATACAAGTGGCATGAGAAATGAATAAGGTAGGGATGATAAACTCTATTAGCACTATTGTTTCCCTTCCATAAATTGGTTGTAATGTAGGTTTTCTTGTCAATCTCTTATTATTAGTTATGTAGGCCCGTAGTAATAATTATATTCAAGAATCTTAAGTATCCCTATTGACTTTAGAAACTTTAGTGATCCCATGCTCCATGATTTATTCAAATCTCGTCGCTCAAAGTACAAATCTAACCATGTGATTACATGTGTTGAAGTTGAACATGGCAAAAACCACTTGATTACCAGTCATTGATGTAACCGTTAACAAGTGCGAGGAAAATCACCATTGATGTCAATGACTCCCAAGGTACCATAGTACAGTCCATCGAGTGTGAATAATTGAGTTGAAGTCGAACATCCGATTGAATCTTTCGATCAGGGGTCAATGACATAAACCCACTTTCGAAAGCGAGGAAACCTGCCATTGAGGCATGCAAGCTCCAAGGTACCAAATAATTTCTAAGTCTTGATTCTGGATAATGAGATGAAGTCGACGGAACAAAACTCATCACA
>SNQJ01S0088492.1:33464-45050 GCA_010110895.2 Picea sitchensis
AAAAACGACACTCGAGGTTTTATGTAAAAACCATAAAAAACAATCAAAAACACGCCATAACGAAGAAAAATATGTCCATATCCTCGTATTTAATCATCAAAGTCACCATGCCTGCAAGTCATTACACTCAACATGAAATTAGGTATTAGGTTTAATTGATAAATAATCATAAAAAAAACCAAAATGATATAGTAAAAGTAAATAAAAGGAGTAAATACTCTTTTTTACCATATCATTTTTACATTTCCACTATTGAGCTCAAAAAACCCCTCTTTTACCCTCCAAGTTCGGCGTTAGATTGCGGGAGCTACGAGAGACCATTCAACGAGTTTTCTGCAATAGTTAGGTAAGCTCTTCATCCTTAACACATTCATGGTTTAAATGTGTAATTTCATTGGTTAAATTTGCATTTTTAAGTTGATTTTCCAAACCCTATATGCACGCTTCCATTCTCGCAGGCATGCCATACGGGGCCTGCGAGAATGATGCGTTCTCGCAGGTCATCCTAAGGCTGCCTGCAAGAATGATGCGTTCTCGCAGGTCAGCCTAAGGCCACCTGCGAGGTTCTCGCACTGTGCACACAGGGAACCTGCGAGAACCGCAAAGNAAAAAGATCCAAAGCATGAAAGAAGTTATTAATCCTCTTATTGTGTTCCTTATGTAGATAATTGGCCATCAACATGGTGCTTGAGTGGAGCGAAAGGGAACATGAAGAGGATAATGCAATGGCCAAAAATCATCCACCTACCATAGCTACTTTGAGAGATTGTGGGCTCTTAAAGTACTTTCACATCCCGGGCATGAGGGCCCAAGTCAGAGTATTAGAATACCTGGTGCGTATGTGGGACCCTGATCAGCAAGTGTTTCATGTGGGGGCTCACACACTGTCCTTAGACATTAAGGACATTTACTTTTTGATGGGATTGTCCAGCCGCGGGTACTATGTTAGCCTGACCGGTAGTAGAGGTGGTGGGCTAAAGATGAGTGAGTACTGCAATTTATACTGTGTACCTGAGGCTGAGAGAAGAAAGGAAAAGTAGCTATCTGGGGGGTGCAAGACTTGACCCTCCGTACTATCCTTTTTACTATAGCTCGGATGGCTAGAAGTTCTAGTCCTCACATGGCATTACAAAGCTACTTCCAGTATGCTATTGAGTGTACTGAGCCTCGAGTATTCAATTGGGCAGATGTTGTGTTGCGTAGTATAAAAAAGCAATTAACCAAATGTAGGCAGGTTGAGCTAAAGCAATTCGGGTATGGATCTTTGTTGGTATCCTTCTTCCTTGAGCGGGTTCCTGTACTGAGACTACAGGTTGAGTGGAATATACTGGGTCCTAGGGATCCGAGGATGCTGAGATGGTGTCGGCTCATGGCCCAGCACGTAGCAGGACCGATTGTCAAGTATGATGATATTTTCTTTGACTGGCTTCAAACCCAGATGTTGATGGTTGATCACTACGCTTATGCCGGGTTGGATTTCCGAGGAGATCCAGATTTATCACTGCCAGAGGATACTCAGTGGGGTGACCTTGGTAAGAAGTACATGCATTTTTTCTTTTCAAATGTTTTTGTGAATTTTTATCATATTCAAATGTTTTTGTTTTTATATGTTCGTCCAAAGACTAATACAAAATATTTTGTTGATAACACAGATGTTGGACCTTAAAGACCTCCCGGCACTTCTCCCATCTAGTGGCGAGGAGAGGTAGCGATAGCACCACAGTATGTTGAGGATTATCAAGTAGTGGAACAGAATCTAGAGGGCCTGACTGCAGACATTCCAGATATGACTCTAGAAGAGGTTCCATGATGTGATCAGCGTCATACTGTAGGGGTATCAGCAGCTATGAGTCAACTGCTCCGTAGGGTTGCTAGGGCAGTCATGTGTTACCGTGAACGTCACCCATGACGTCACTTTGTAGAAGCTAAAAGCTTCAATTTTTGATATTTTGGTCTTCAGACAAACTTTTTTTTAAAAACTCTTTTGATTCTTATATATACAGATGGCTTCTATCGAGTTACTTTATATTGTGTGAATTTCGATGTGTTTGATTTATAAATGTTTCAAATTTCTATCCAATACATAATTAGCCAATGCATCTGTTAATGTATTTAGACATCTAGGAATATGTTGATATTCAATATGATCAAAATAACGTTCCAAGAGACGAATTCGCAAATACACCCGTAACAAAGTAGGACTTCCAATAGAGTAGATATTACTTAACTATAGTACTACAAGCTGCGAGTCAAGTCCCACAACCAAATGACGAATTCCGAGAGAGATAGCATCAACCAATAATTCAATAACGGCGTTATACTCTGCAATGTTGTTGGTCGCATGGCTAAGGCATACACCTCGTAAAGATACAAGTTCATTTTTTGGGGCATAAGTGCCCACGCAGTGGAAGCAAGGTTCTGAGTACTACGGCTAGCACCATCAGCGAAGCCAATATAGGGTAGAGAAGACTCCGACATCTGGAAATCAAACACAATGTCACATAAAGGTAGAGACCAGATAACGACAAAAGAAAGTTATAGTAACACACATAAAGTATGATACATTAAAATACAAGTACTTGTGCACAGATGATTTATGCATAGTATTTCTTCAAGTACAACCCATTCCTGGGTTCACTCAAAGGGATACCATCATAATCTACCAACTCATATGCTCCTTTTTCCAAAACTCGGTGAACAATATAAGGACCTCGCCACATGGGTTCGAATTTTCTAGCTCCTAACGCATCTCGATCCTGTTCATAGAGAAGAACAAGATCACCTTCGGGGAAAACGCGAGGCTTGACATGCTTGTCATATTGGGCCTTGACACATTTTTTCTGGGTTTCTATTACTAGAGTGGCGTCATGTCGAGTTTCATCTAATCTCATTAGATACAATAGATGTTCTTCTTCAGCAGAAGTGTTGAGTAAGAGTTCGACAGCTAGCTTCAGAGAGGGTATCTCGCATTCTANCGAACTTGCAGATGTTCGGTACGCCCATAATGTTGAAAACAACATTGTGTGCCAACTTGTTTTATGAATCCCTATCATTCATCGAAGCATAGTGATGAGAAATTTGTTGATTGCTTCGACCTGGCCATTATCTTGTGGATAATAGGGCGTTGAGTTATCATGACTAAGACCCAACCTTTCTGTAATTTCGGACATCATAAAATTCCTAAAGTGGCTACTGTGATCAATGACGATAGCTTGGGGAATACCAAAATGAGCTATGACGTGATTAAAAAGAAACAATGTTGTGGTTTTTCAAGTATTATCGAATATCGGCATTGCCTTGGCCCATTTCGTAAAGTAATCAATGGCTACAATGATGTAACCATGCCACTCGGCTGAGTGAGGGTGACATGTCATGAAATCAATGCCCCATTTCGCAAAAGGACCAACTGAGACCACAGGATGAAGAGGAGCAGGATGTGACCGAATTTTCTAGTTGTAGGTCTGGCAGGCATGGCATTTCTGAGCGGCAGTAATGCAGTCATTAAACAAAGAAGGTCAAAAATACCCTGCGCGTAAGATCTTCTGGGCAGTAGCATACCCAGACATATGACCACCACATGCTCTGTAATGGCAGTCATTCAGAGCTTTCTCGGCTTCATCGAATTTTAAACAACGTCGAAAAATAGAATCAATTCCTCAATGGTAAATAGTATCCCCGAGGATAATGTATTGACAAGATTGATAGCATATGTGACGTCGTTCAGTACTAGACAAAGCAGGCTGGAAAGTCTGGGTTTGGAGATATATAATGATATCCCCATACCAAAGATCATCAGTGCTAATAAGGAAGAGAGATTCATCGGGTAATGAATCTACTGCTACAATTTCCGTTGCAGAATGAGGAAAATCGCATATCAACTCAGCAAAAACTAAGTATTTCTTAGAGTTGGCGCGATCGAATTCTTAATCAAACTCCTGGAGTATGACAATCCATTTGGAGTATTTTCCCCCTAGCAATTGACATGTCAAAATATGTTGCATAGGGTTGCAATGAGAAATCACTGTAGTCTTGCGTGAGAGGATATATTGCCAGAAGCGTTGGACGACTTGAACGACAGCCAAGGCCAGTTTTTAGACATGTTGATACTTAATTTCAGTTGGTGTGAGACTTCGACTCAAGTAGTAAATAACATGTTCGTCGTGCGCATCATCCTCTTGAACGAGAACCATGCCAATAGTGTACTCCGAGGCAGCAAGATAAAGGAAATAATCGCGACTGTAATCAGGAGGAAAGAGAAGCGGAGCTCGCGTGAGGTACAACTTTAAAGCTTCAAAAGCATTGTTGGCAATGGTATCCCAGACGAACTCTGAATATTTCTTTAGTAGCCGCATAAAACCATGAGTGATATCGGCGTAATTAGGGATAAAACGACAAAGAAAGTTTGCTTTCCCCTGCAAACTTTCCAACTGGCGCAGTGTAGAAGGAGGAAGGAGATTAAGAATCGCCTCAACCTTAATAGGATCCACCTGGATACCTTGATGTGAAATGATAAAATCTAGAAGACGGTTGGATTCTACGCAAAAAATGCATTTATGAGGATTTAAACGTATACGATAGAATCGACAGCGAACCAAAATAACCTGGAGGTGTTTTGGGTGATCAACTCTGTGCATAGAATGAGCGGGTAAATCGTCCAAATAGGGTTGAACGATATGTTTGATGTCATGAAAATCATAAGACATAGCGCGTTGAAAAGTTGTGCCCGCATTCTTAAATCCGAAAGGAAGTTTCCGATAGGCAAAAGCAGTCTTATGTTGATCCTCGAGGGCAATGTTAATTTGATTATAGCTGGAGAAACCATCCATGAGAGAGAAAATTTCACTGTCGGCACAGTCATTGAAAATTTGGTCGACGAAAGGGGTTGGAAAGTTGTCCTTGGGACAAGCTTTGTTAATATCCCTATAATCAACACATACACGAATACTGCCACCTTTCTTATCAATCGGGACAGGATTGGAAACCCATTCTATAAGAGCCACCGGATAAATAAAGTCGGCTTTCAAAAAAATTTCAACTTTGAGCTTGATAGCAACCGCTTTACTTGGGTGAACTGGACGAAGGCATTGTCGGACAGGTTTAGCTCTGGGATATGTCTTTATCTCATGTACAAAAATGGCAGGGTCGATACCTGGCATCTCTTCGTAGCTCCATGCGAAGATGTCACGAAATTCTTTGAATAGAGACGTATAGGTGACTATTTCATCAGCGGAACAAGAAGCACCAATATGGACATTCTCAACAATCCCAGGTTTAATGGATATGTCAATGGGAATCATGGGTGAGATATTACTTAAGTTCCCTTCAGCAAACACATCGTGTGTAGACGCGGGAACCGTCGAGATGACAACAAGGGTCGACGGATTTGAAATCCGTTGGTAGTTCTCAAGAGTCTGTTGCTCCAGAAAAAGTATGGAACGATGATTCCCATCATCCCAAGGGGTGTCCTCCATGACAGACATGATCATCTCGTCAGTGGGAAAAATAATACGAAAAGGATCGGGAGACAACTCATCAAGAGAGGGGGTAGAAGTTGTCGATTGAATGGCCTGATAGGCGGATTCAACCGGACTTAACGGCATGACGTCGTCGAAACGAAGATGATCTCCAGGGTCAGGGACAATCCAAGGGTCCTGTGAGGCAGCAAGTTCGTGAGGCACGGTTTAGATCATGTTGATAGAAGCAACTGACGAGCGTGGAACATCGGGCGGTGGAATGGGAAAAGTACCCATTAACACAATTCTTACACCAATTCTCCAATGAATCTCCCTTAACCTTGCTTGCGTCTTTGCTTCTTTCTTTTTTTTTAACCTTTTCCATGAGAATTCCCTCAATATATAGGAGAGAATGAATTAGTTACTTGGATAAGAATGATCCCAAAATATCAGGGAATCCAGTACTAGGATAACCATTCGAATGCTATCTCATCCTTCTAGAAGATTCCCTTCTAGAAGCATCGAGAGTTCATCTTTTTCCTTGCTTTAGAAAGAGTTCGCACCCTAGCAGTTCAACACAGTGTGAACTTCTCGCACCCTGGCTTAAGGAAGCCTGCGAGAATCATGCATTCTCGAAGGCAAATATACTAATGGCCTGCGAACAGTCCTCAAAAATGTGATTTATGGAAAGAGATGAAGGTAACTTTTCTCAGGAGAAAGTTCTAATGAAGAACCTGAGTACACCATCATCAATACATCATCATGATGACCAAAAACATGGGTAACATCCATCACTCTACATATTATAAAATCATCTTACAATCAATCAATAGTCACAAGATCTATCCATTGGATGTCTTTTCTATGCTATAGTGTATTATTGAGGCATTACTCATGTTGTTAAAAACAAGGCTATTTCCACAAGGAAATGTGGTATGGCCTCGATACCAAATGAATCTTCTTCTAGCAATTGATCATCAATTAGACCTTCATACTTAAATCAACTTGAGATAGTTGGTAGGGTTATACATTATGCTTTCTTATCTTAACGACCACTTCAAAATCAAACTCCTAAAACAAGATTAACCATCTACAAACCCACCTTCCAACATTGATTTATTAATTAACTATTTCAAAGTAGAGTGATCATTGAAAAATTAAAAGTGTAGACCATTATTATCCCCTCACATTCAATAATGGTATAGTTGTGTTCATCTCTAGACAATTTCCTGCCAGAAAAAATATTTAAGATGGTCAAGGTTGCCTTCTCCGAGTTGCACCAACATTTCTTTGAAAGCTATGCTTGAAGCATAAGCATGGTCATGTAATTATACTAACTTGTTTGGGAATACCATAATAGGTGCACTACCTAAATTATGTTTCAAACAATTGAAACAATTCCAATATCCTTGTTCAATCAAAAATATCAAGCTTCTTCAATCAAATATCCTTCTTCCATAGGATTGTAATAGTAGCATAATTCCTTATGAATCCTTTGTAATAAATAGTATGTCCCATTGTTGAACACAACATATGAACATTGGTTGGATCAAGTTAACAATGACAACAATATTTATTGGATCTACCAAAACATCATCTCTACAAACAATATGTCCCGACAATATGCCAAATGAAGTGAAAAAAAGGAACCTCTTCAAATTCAATTATATGATTTCTAGTTGGTGACATATTTTGAACATAAGATACAACATGGACACGCGGTATTTCAACAAATCATAAACTATATATTCATCTAAATATACCCTCAATAATGTCTCTAGTAACAACTATCTTATAAAACACACCAAGTGCATTCTTTAGTCTAAAGGGAATCACAGTGTAGGTGAAGGAGCTTCTGTATGTCGAAAACGTGGTGGTATTCTTGTCGTATTCAACTATCTAGTCTTTGGGGTAACCTAAAATTCCATCAGTGAAGGAATAGGCTTCATTTCCCACAATATGGTATAGTCATTCATCATTGAATGGTGTTAGAAAGGGATCATGGACAGAAGCATCATTTAATCCTCTAAAATACACACAAACTTGAATACCTTCCCATGTCTTATTATCTTGGATCATAGTAGGACTAATCCAAATGGATTATTCCATTGGAAATATTTAACCAACTACCAACATTTTGTCAATTACTTTGTTTATCTTTTACTTAATCATAGGGTTCGGCCTATAGGTCCTGTTTTTGGTAAGCCTGGAATAAGGATTTAGTGAAATTTAAATTTCTCCCAATTCACCTTTAATCCCCTTAACCTATTGAAACTTTGGGAGAAGGGGGAATCCTTATATTCTCCAAGTAATACTACAACCTTTGAAACATTTTTATCACCCCAATAATCACCTATTGAGGCTATCTTAGGCTTCTCCTCAATATCAATGTTAAACTTATTTAGTTTCATGAGTCCTTGATATATTTTTTTCCACAATCATCACATGTTTCCTTCAAAAATCTGTATCCAATTGTTTACTATAACACAAGGTGGTGCAACTTCTCAATACCATCCTCACAATCATCACTTTACCCAATCATGTGATAAAAAAGAAACTCTTCTTGTGATACTTAGATCTATCTTCCAAAGCTAAATTATGATTTTGTGAACATACATAGGGATGAGGCCTCCCCAAACAACTATGTGAAACAAAATTTTAGTGACGCTTCTAAGTGCAGCAGTGATCTCGGTATTTTCACCAGTGTAATAAAAGGTGTCACAAATGTATTATTTCAACAAATCCCAATGTATTATGTGGAATATTCATTATTCATGCAAGTACAAAACTCTATGTATTTCCCCAAGAGTATATAAAAAATTATGAACCCAAAAAATTGCAAAAGGCATCCTTCCCTCATTCATTTCCTTATCTAGTTTTCCACATGGTGTTCAACAAATAGTGTATTTCCACATAAGTCGAACACCTTAAGTAACCACTCACAAAAAAATACCAAAGATCATTACACTAGTGTATTACGTGGTTTAAACCCTCGAATAGGGAAATAGTCCATAGCCCCAACCAACGCAACCACTTGAGGACATATATTAATGAAAAAAATAATAATTTTATAGATGATTTTCACACAATTTATCATCAACAAATGACCCTCCATACTCTTTAAATAGAGCTCATGGACCAATTGGGTGTTAAACCACGAATCAATATAATAGTTAGTATCAAGGAGAATATGAATTTTTCAATCACTTTAGGTCTAGAACATATCGTGACTGTCAGATTACATAACTACAAATGCATACTAATGTGTGACTAAAGAAACACACTTTTCCTAAAGCCACATTAGACAAAGTTGATGTTAACTAACTCCTAAGTGTTTAAATACCCTAACATCCCCCTGAAGAACAACTTGGGATAGGATTAAAGGATCTATAAAGGTGTCACAATAGGAGAAGGAAGGAGGCATTAGATCGTATCCCCCCTTAATGAAAACTTATTAAACTCCCAACATAGATTGAAGTTTGTAAAACTTCACTTTTGTAAAAGACTTTTTCAAAATGTCTACAACTTGATCGTTTGTAGGGAAAAAGAGCACTTCGAGAATGCAATATTGAATAATCTTTTTGATGAAGTGCATGTGTAAATCATTGTGTTTGTGGCATTGATGTTGAACTAGATATTTGGCAAGCTTTATGGCACTCTGATTGTCACACCAAAGTGTGGTTGGATGTTGTTGCTAGAATCCAAACTGTAAAAGGATTTGTCAAAGCCACAAGGCTTCTTGACTTGCATTAACTATTGATTGGTACTTTTATTATGTTGAAGAAAGAGCAATATCTTGTTTCTTCTTACAAGCTCGAGTGACAGGCCCGGAATCGAGAGTGAAAACATAACCTATAGTATACTTTTGATCATTAGAGTCACTATCCCAATAAAAATCAGTGAAACTGACCAACAAAGATGCCCCTTGAACTATACTCTATTCCAAGCTTAATTGTACCTTAGATATACCAAATTATTATTTTTTCTACTTTATAATGGATCTCATGCAATGTTTGCATATACTAGGCAACAAGACCAGCATCAAGGTAAATACCAAGATGGGTAAGACTCAATATAAAAGGATACCAACCAACTGACGCTACAAAGTGGCATCTACTTTAGGTGTAGTATAGGTGGCAACAAGTTGGACTCCATACTAGAAGAGATATGGGGTTGTCTTACAATCTTCCATGCTAAAGTGGTGAAAAAGTTCACATGCATACTTAGACTAGGAAAGGGAAATTCATTCCTTGGTTTGCAATACTTGGAGGCTAAGGAAATAATGCAAATAACCTAGATCTGTCATTTCAAATTTCTTCTTAAGGATGGATTTCACGTGGTTTAAAATTTCAAGGTCACTACCAATGAGAATAAGGTCATCAACATAAAGAAAAAGTGTTATGAAATGGTTGGTTGCTTTCTTGGTATGGACATTAGGGTTAGAATGACATCTAGGAAACTAGTGTCACGAAGAAAGCTATCCATTTTATCATACTAATATTGAGGATCTTGATTAAAACCATAGAGATATTTGTTAAGGAAAAAAACAAGGCTAGAGTCATTATGAACATAGCTAAGAGGTTGTTCGATGTAAATTTATTCTTTCAAATCCCCATTCAAGAAGCTTGATTTCACATCCATCTGATGGACCTCCCATTTATGTGAAGCGATAAGGGATAGAAAAAGGTGGATGGAATTCATTTTGGATATGGGGGGGAATGTTTCATTATAGTCAATCCCTTCAACTTGAGAAAATCCTTTGGAAACTAATCAATCCTTATGTCTTTCAACACTTCCATCTAATGCATACTTAGTTATATACACCCATTTGCATCTGAAAATTTGTTTTCCTTTGAAAAGAGGTACAAGATCCTAATTATCATTCATCATTAAGGACATATATTCTTCATTCATTTCTATGTCCCGATATGGATGGATAGAATCTTTTGCAAATGTTTATGGATCATGAGTCTTTGAAACTTGATCCAAAAGAGAGGAGGGTCGCTGGAACTATGAACATGTATGACATTGATCTGTAGGACCACCGACATGATCACCAACTATTTTTCATGTTGTATGGACTCATTCAAGAAGCAATGTTGATGGTGCAAGTTCATTTTCAATGGACCCGACTAGAGGAAGGAAAGAAGGAATATGTGGACTTTCATCCTCACAGTTGTCATCATATGAAGAAGAAACCAAAGTAGGATCATTAATATAAAAGTTGGGAATAGAATATGGTAGAAACACCAAAGATGGCTCATAGTCCGAAGATGGCACAAATGCTAAATTAGGCTCGTAAGTTGAGAGACATTCATCAAACTTAACATATCTCCTAATAATATTTCATTAGAATGGGGTTGAAGAAGCCTATAACCTTTTACATATTCACAATTTCCAACAAAAATGCACCTCTCACTTTTAGGCTATAATGTTTTCCTTTTATCATCAAGAAAGTGAGCCCATGCTTCACTACCAAACACACAAAAGTGGCTTACATCTGGTTTAATTTTACTACATGCTCCTTCTAGTGTTATATTTTTTAAAGCCTTTTTGAGAGTGTGATTGACTATGCAATTGGCACAATTAATGGATTCTGGACAAAAATGAGGACTTACCCTTAGTCTATTGGATGATACAATTTTTCATTTCCTTTAATGTGTGATTGTTTCTCTTAGCAACACCATTTTGTTGTGGTGTATATGGAATAGTATTTTTCATCTCAATGTCATATGTAGTGCATTAAGTTGTAAAAAAAATTTAACATATTCACCTCCATTATTTGTTCTTAACTTCTATAGTTGATGTCCAAATTCTTTTTCTACAAGGACCTTGTAGGCCAAAAACATATCAAAATTTTCACTCTTAATTTTTAACAAATAATCCCAAGTGCATATGGATAAGCCATCAATGAAATTTAAGAAGTATTTGAACCCATATAAAGAAGGAGAAGGAAACAAACCAAACAAATCGCTATGAACAATCTACAAGGGGGGAAAGGTGTGTTAAGGTTTAAGCTATTATTAGAGTTCTTTGCATTTCACTAGATAAAAATAGCATAAGATAGGATCACTGAGAAATGCACAATCACAAGAGACACATCATTTATCCTAGGAAACTCTCATGGGGGAGA
>SNQJ01S0088493.1:0-14935 GCA_010110895.2 Picea sitchensis
GTTCATCCATATTTACTTCTTATCAACCATGACAAAACAATAATGAGTCATATTTACATCAAACACTATTGGGTCCATTACCCAAACCTTTGTGCTATGGGTCTTTCTTCAAGGGTTGACATCAATGACAACCAACCTTAATCGATAGAATTACTTTCCCTCAAGAACCTTAGAAACAATGCTAACCTAGCAATACTGAGAGATAACAAAGGTGGAGCCACTATAGTAGTGGATAGTGATGATTACAATAAGAAAATGATTGAACACCTCACCTTAAGGGGAATTTATAAGAAACTCTCAAGTAACCCAATTGCTAGGATTACAAGGGAAGTTAGGGAGGAAATCAAAGAGTCGAGCCTAGACAAAAGAACCAAGAAACAACTACTTCCCAGTAGTGAGATAACCCCAAGGATTTACGATTTACCTAAAATACATAAAGAAGGGATCCTCTTAGATCTATCATAAGTACAATTGGCTCCCCTACCTATGAGTTATCCAAACATTTAGCTAACACCCTCGAACCCTTAGATGGTCATATAGACGCCTTCATCAAAGAATCAAGTGAATTTTTTAGGATCATCAAGAATGAGAAGGTGAAACCTAAAGACATCATCATCATCTTTGATGTTTTATCCATGTTCACCAAAATACCACATGAAGAAATTGTCCAGATTATCAAAGAAGTGATTGACCCCAAGACAACAAAGCTAGTTGAATTCTATCTATGTTCCATAGTCTTTAGTGACCAACAAGAATTTTATGAAAAAACAAGCGGGGTAGCAATGGGATCTCCACTTTATCCCATTATCGCAAATATTTTTATGGATAACTTTGAGAAGAAATTTTTGGATACTTACCCTGTAAAACCATTGATATGGAAAACATTTATTGATGATACTAATGTGTTATGGCCCCATGGGAAAGATAAACTTGAAAAATTCTTCCAAGATCTAAATGATATTTCAAGCGATATCAATTTCAGAATGGAATTAGAGGATAATGGTAGCATTACATTCCTAAATGTTCTAATCAACAAAAAAGAGGATGGGAACCTAGGACATGTGGTCTACATGAAGAAAACCCACATACAAATATTTTCATGCAGGATATCAACACTAGTCGAACCAAAATATAGGAGTACTTAACACTCTGGCCATCAAAATATCTGATGAAGAGAACCTAGAACAAGACAAATATCACGTATTTGAAGTATTCGGAAACATAGTTTACAAAGACAAGGAAATCAATAATGCGATAAGAAAATCCCTACAAACAAAAAACAGTGAACCCTAAAACCTCAACAACCATTCCTCCAGTAAAAATCAGCTTTGCATGCTCTCTTGCAGGAACACAGAGATGGCCCAGATGGAGTAATATTTTGTCCTGAATGTGAAAATCAATGACATGAATGCATGTACCCAAGATATTATAGGTGGTGGCGAAGTCCCAATCTTGCTGATAAAGTTGGGGCCACCCATATGCCTCATGTCCAAAAGAATGGAGCACAATGGTGAGTGCAGCCACGGGAGGTCGTCTGAGGTAGTAAATGACACAATTTGTGCTCCCTTTCTTATACTTGATGTTGATATGGAACTATTGTAGGTAGGTGGACCACTTCTAATGGAGGTCATTCTGCAACTTCCCCTGTGTTTGTATGAACTGCAGAGGCTTGTGATCAATGTGGATGATCATCTCCTTTCCCAAAATGTAATGTTTCCATTGACGACAAGATTGTGCAATGGAATACATTTCCTTGTCATAGTTGGGGTATTTTCAGACAATATCTTAGAGTATCTCACTATGGTATGCCACCAGATGACTGTGTCAAGTGAGAAATATTAGAAGATCGGGAAAGGAGAGTACTGGAGCTGAGCACAATTGATTCTTCAAATCATCAAATGCTCGTTTTTTTTCAGTCCCCCATGCGAACGTTTCCCTTCCACCACCCTTGGTCACTTGGATGAGGGCCCATACAATATGGGAGAATCCCAAAATGAACCGTCGGTAGAACTTGGCCAGTTCCAAGAAGCTCAGAAGCTTGGTTAGTGTGGTCAAGGCTAGCCAATCACAGATGACTTGGATCTTAGTTGGATTACCATGTACCCCATGCTCATCAACAATGTATCCCAAGTATTGGACCATGTTGATGCCAAAGGAGCAGTTTTCCAAGTTGGAATATAGCTTGTGTTGCCACAAAGTGCTCAAAACCTGTTGAATATGTCGCATGTATTCTTCCCAAGTCGTGTTGAAGATGAGGATTTCATCCAAATATACTACCACAAAAGAGTTGGTGAAGGGTCTCAATACATCATCCATCAACCTCATGAAAGTGGTTGGTGCATTTGTTAAGAAAAAGGGCATCACCAACCATTTGAAGATACCTTCTTTAGATTTGAAAGCTATCTTCCATACATCAGTTGGTTCACTAGGAACCTGGTGGTAGCCACACTTTAGTTCAATAATGTTGAAGAAATTTGCATCCTTGATTTGGTCAAGAAGGTCATCAATTATGGGAATTGGGTACCAGTTCCTGACTGTGATTTTGTTTAATGCTCTATAATCAATGCAAATTCACCAAGTCTCGTCCTTCATTTGCACCAGTACAATCGAGCTTCCACAAGGGGATGAGATTGGTTTGATGTGCCCCTTTTGAATAAGCTCTTGGATCTAACACTCGATTTCATCATTTTCCATTAGCGAGTGACAATAGACTGGTCCATTAGGAAGAGGTGTGTCGGGCGTTAGATCAATTGGATGATTTACTTCGTAGTGCGTCGGTACCCCGATGGGTGAGGAGAAAATGACTATGTACTATTCCATGATCCCATCCACTTTCTTCTACTACAAAGAGAGGCTCTATGTAGAGGCCACGGCTGTGGAAGCGACCTTTTTCTTACTGTGAGAACAGATCACAAAGAATATGAACTTCCTAGTCTGTGAAATGACCTTACTACATTGCTTAGAAGAGATTAAAGAAATAATGGTAGGTAGCGCTACCTATGGTATCATGTACAATTGTCTACCCAAAGTAATAATAAAACTATGGGGTTTAGGATCATACACATCATGACGCTTCCACAAATATGGTTTTTCTAAAAGAGCATCTGGAAATTCAAGGGAGAAATATCACCTGATACCTCCTTATTTGAAAGAGTTGATGTCATTAGGGAAGGCGACATTGTTCATTGACCACGAATCTGGCCTTCTTGGAGAAGCTTCTCCAGATGGTGTAGGGATGCAAGTGCGGTGTTGCTTCCAGGTCCATCTGCTTGATGACCCTCTGTTGATGCTCGGGGTTCTTCTAACTAGTTATCAATGATGAATTGAAGGCAGGGCCAGTACCCACATTTGTGAGTGAAAGAAGGGTTCCCCTTCCTCTGGTTCTTATGGTTAAACGGTTGTACTTTGGGGTGGTGGTGAAATGATGGCACTGATTCAACTATCAGCAATGTGCTTCCCATTTTTTGTATTTGATTTGGAGTCAAAATCATCCTCTAACTCAGAAATAATTCATCTCACTTAAAGCGAGGTGACTTCTTGGGAAACATTATTTCTTTGTTATTACTGAGGAGTTTTATGAATTCACACCATTTTCCCACATGTCCTTATTTGTCCTCTCATTTCCCTTCTTGTGTTGTAGCTTGGAATGATTGTCTTGAGAGTGTACATATTTTCTCTTTCCCTTGTTGTGTGGTTGGGGTATCCTTTTCCCTACTTCAGCTGTGAAGAATTTGCAGATCCAAACTCATGCTTCTCTTGTTTAAATTTCTGATCAGGTTCTTCTAACTAACGTTATCAACAATGAATTGAAGCAGAGCCCCATTTACCCACATCTATGAGTGAAAGAGGAGTTCCCCTTCCTCTAGTTCTTATGGTTCGCTTGGTTGTACTTTGGTGGTAGTGACAATGGCACTAGATTCAACATCTATAATGTGCTTCCCTTATTCTGGATTTGATTCAGAGTCAAAATCATCCTCTAACTCGAAATAATTCATCTCTGCCATGAGTGACTTCTTGGAGCGACATTATTTGCTGTTGTGCCAAGGGATTTTATGGTATTCACACCATTTTCCCATGTCCTTATTTGTCCTCTCATTTCCCTTCTTGTGTTGTAGCTTGGAATGATTGTCTTGAGAGTGTACATATTTTCTCTTTCCCTTGTTGTGTGGTTTAGGGTATCCTTTTCCCTACTTCAGTTGTGAAGATTTTGGAGATCCAAACTCTCACCTCTTCTGCTTAAATTTCTGCTCAATCTTGACAACATATCTATAAGTTGTACCTAATGAGGCAATGTCCAAAAAATCCATTTATGTTTGAATGTATCTATGCAAACAATTGTGGTATTCAAGCACTAGATGTCACTTAGAGTATTTTATACCCAATTTGGTGTGCAGGGTATGGAAAATATTAGTGAAATATTGTACTGTCTAGTCCCTTTCCTGATGCAGGGTGGTCCATCTGGTGTATTGGTCCTCGTAGCTTCCAACAGGGTAGTATTTTTCCTTAATGGAATCCTGGAATGAATCCCATGTAGGGGAAACCACAAATATTGTATATTCCTCTATGACCCTTTGCTCAGAGTAAGTATCCCACCAGTCCTTAACATGGGGGATGACCTTAAGGAGTGCAAAAGTAATCTTTTCCCTATCAAAAAAATTGTGGACCAAAAAATACCCACTTGGATCACTCCCTCAACGATATGACCCACATCTCCTTCTTCGTAGGTCGCTCAAATTTATCCAAGATATCATCCTCATCTTCTTTGTATCCATAATAAATAGCATCAGTTCTCTTGTAAATATCATACCTAGACATCCTCTTCTTTTCCTTGGGGGACGTATCAAATATATCTTTGACATCGAGGAGGAATTTCACAACACCACTTGTACAATTGGTTGTTGGAATATTGTAACATACCATCTTTCAACAACCAATAGTATAATTGGGGTTGGGAAATTCCTCCCCGGAATCAAATATTTATTCGATAATCCCCTCGAGGGAAATAATACGAGTTCTAGGCAACAAGGATTACAAGCGAATTGATGCCCGTGAAGAAGGAGATGTGGGCCAAAGAATTGATGGAGTGGAAGAGGTTCAAGTATGTCAACAGGGAGGCCAAGTTGATGATTAAGAGATGAGAGTTTGTTTTTGTTAAGACACTCTTGTTCAAGGAAGAGGAAGATGTGGTATAATAAATGGTAGAGTAGGACAAGGGAAACCAACAAAAGAGAGAGCGAGAGTTTGTTTTCCATGTGCCCCTGTGGATGAGAAATTGATCTAGTGCATGGTTTTGGAGAAGAATAAATAGGAGCTTATTAGTAAATACACGAGTAAGGATATCAATTAGGAGGATTAGGTAGAGGCCAAGGAAATGCTTAATATTTAGTGATATGGCATGCTCATGAAGTTTATTGATCATCAGTTTTTTCAAATGTGCTTCTTAAATTCTATCAATATGTGCCTTAGGTCATTCTTGAGATTGAAAAAATCTTATAATTAAGACATGAACCAGGGTTCCTTTCTTTTTGATCAGGAAAAAGGGGCATTGGGAAGCTTTTATCATAGATATTGGAAGTCCTAATGATTCCAAAGTAGGGGCCAAGATGACAAACTTGGGAGGTAAAAAAATTGATGTTCTCAGTTCCATCAACAAGGGACTCGGTTACATAAAATTTAGGGCTACAAAATTCCTCCTTGATTTCAAAGATGTATTTGATAAGCCATCTAAGGTGAAGGAGAGGAAGTGTAGTACATGAAATTTACAAATGAATTGACACGAGTTCATATTATGGCTACAGGAATGATGAGGATGATATCTTGGAGAAATTGAGCATCCTGTAGAGGAGGAGATGTGAGCTAGAGCACTGAGGGAGTGGAAAAGGATCAAGTTCATGCACTAAATTCTAAGACGCACCGAAGAGTGATTTCCTTCACAAAACTTTAATTGTGGACCTTTCATAAATTTTCAATTAAATTTTGTGTCAATGCATTTTTACGTAAAAACCACTTTTGTGTGCTTTCAATTGCATTGGTGCACTATAAACAATATAGCACACATGTATATTGTGTTTTTTCAAATCATGTTGATGTTGTTGTTGTTTGATTTATAAAATGTATTATGAGTATGCTAATGATTTTTCTGTTTTTAAATTAAATTTGATACGTATCACTCATTAGAATTTAGAGTTGCCATATATATAATGTTCAACTTTAGTTTTATGAAATTGTTTATTTTAGATTGTGATTGGAAGAACTTATAACCATTAAAGCCATATAATTTTTAATTCTTCTTCAAGGTGAATTGTTTGTTTTCCAACAAGATACGATATGATGATTGAGATTTATGTGGTGAGAATTTTCTTCAGGTTGGTTTGGAATATCCACAGTATTTTCTTTTACTAGTCGACATTTCATTCACTACATTAAAGGCCGCCAAAGAAGGTCGTGTTGGATTACTGAGAGGGGGGGTGAATTGGTAATAGAGAATTCTAATTCTTTTTAACCATAAAATGCAAGTTTTATATCAATGTAGCATTATCATCCAACAGTTCCAAAGTAAATAAACAATGAACAAATGAGCAATCATACACATACACAGTACACCAGGTTTTTTACGTGGAAACACAAAGTGGGATAAAACCACAGAATGATTTTTCTTATATGTCTTTAAGAATTACATTCATTGGAAGCACCAACTTCATTTTTTTTTCTAGATACAACTAGAGAAGGCTCCAACCCCCTAGTTTATCAGGCTACAACCCAAGGGAAGCTCCAACTCCCCAATTCTCTGGCTACAACCAAAAGGAGGCTACAATCCCCTACGTTCTCTGGCTACAACCGGAAGGTGGCTACAAAGACTTGTCCTTAACCCTTCCAACCACCTTGACGTAGAAGTAGAATGATGGAACCACTGTCACACTATCATTGTGAGATATACCACTGTAACAACCTGTGCCATTGACCTGCAACCAACCAACCTGTAACAACTTGTACCAAACAACCTTTAATCAACCTGTACCATAAAAAAGTGCATCAATGATGCACCAACCTATACCTCAACCTGTACCATCAACGAGTGCATCAACCATGCACCAAATATGTACCAATCATGCATGAAATACACATAAACTATTATTCATCAAGATGTACTAACATCATCAACTATACACCTCATGTATGTGCCAACTCATCAACTAATTGTCTCAACCATGTACCCAACATGTACCTCAACCATATACAAAATAAATATACCAATATAACCATCAAAATTTCTCTAGAAATACATCACACTGTCCATAACCAAATACCATAAACCATTACATCAAACCATGTGCCACAACCTCACTGTTATACAACCTCTATCTGTAACATACCTCAACCAAAATACCTCATCAATTTCATCATCCAAATATGATTTGTAACTCTGTAATAGACCTGGTGTATATGATCACATACCTGCAAACCTTCCTTAACAAAAGACTAACATTTTCATCAAATTTTACTTTAGTCTCACATGACTAGTTTTGGATTAGTCAACAACCCTAACCTGAAATAATCATAACTATGTACCTTTAATGACTAAAGACATGAAAATAATACAAAATTTTCTTCATTGTCTTTTATGCAATTCCTCCAGGTTTCACTACTTGGATCCTCTCAGAAAATGAGTTATAGAAAAAACGACATACCTTATTGAATTCTGGCTTATTCTAGAGAGAAAACTTGTAGAGTGTGCCCCACACAGACTGTTTGTTGTATGGATCTGAAAATTGTACACAGAATACTACATAATGTACTATAACCAATACATTTGGTATTGCTAAATTTGGATCTGTTATGAAGAAGTTATGACATTTTTACCCGAAACACCTGTTTTAGACTAGCCACAAACCCTATTTTCCACAGAGTGTAAATCCAAAAATACGACGACCCACAATATGAAATTTGTATCACAACTACTTGGATATGTTTCCTCAATGGCCTCCCAATTTCAAGGTCTGAATCATTCTAGAAAAAAATTGATTGTGAAAATGGTGAGATGACCTACAAATAACATACCTTAGAAAGCATCATCAAAAGAATTTATCCTCCCTTGAATTTTGGCCTTCTTTACTTCACCTTCCCTATGAAATTCGACTTAGATATCCTTTGGTTAGCTCATTCACTTGTAGATATTCAATATTCTTAAGTGTTATTAAAATGAGAGAGTCTTGCGTCTTATTTATACTTTCATGTAGCTTCCTCAAGGGGTTACCTTTTAACCATCTTAACCCATTTTCCTTATTTTAGGGCTAACCTTTATATCTATCAAAGTTTGTTTCATCCATTGAACCTGAGTACAAGATCTTGTTGTTGCAATATAATCTGCTTCAGCTGTAAAATAAATATATTGATGATTTTTTCTTGTTTAGCCAAGATACTAAACACTCATCCAAGTAGAACATTGTTGCACTTATGCTTCGTCGGTCATCAATGCAACATGTCAAATATGCATATGTGTAGGAAATAAGTGATAGATCATGTCCTTTTGGATACCATAATCCAAACTCTTATGTTCCTTTGAGATATCTGAAAATACTCTTCACTACTAATACATCTTATTCCTTTGGTGTTGCTTGAAATCATGCCACCTATCCAACTACCTGCATTACATCTGGTCTGGATTTTGTCACATATAGTAAGCTACCAATCATTGATCTGTATTTCCTCTGGTCTGTAGACTTTGAATCATCATTTTTTCTCAACTTGCAACTGGTTTGTTGTCTTCCATTCTGAACCTCTTTATCATTTCTCTGATATACTTAGTTTGATAAATAAAAATTCCTTGGTTGCTTTGACATATCTGAAGACCTAGAAAGAAGGACAGTTCTCCAAGTAATGACATTTCAAATTCATTCTGCATATCCTTTGCAAATTTCTGGCTTAACCTGTCATCAATACTTCCAAAAATAATATCATCAATATAAACTTCAATTAATAAAATACAATCTTGAGTTACCCTGATGTAGAGGTTATTTTCTGCACTTCCCTTTTCGAACAATTCATGTTGTACATATTTATCTAGTCTAGAGTACCATGCTCTAGGAACCAGTTGTTCAATGTAGACTTCTTCTTCAAGTTCCCCGTATAGAAAAGTTGATTTCACGTCCATATATGTCCATACTTTTCAAGACTCTGCTACACAACTGTCCATAATTTTGACTCATATGTCTATCATGAAGTACTACATCAACTAATTAACATATCATATTGTACTTCTACTAATTGAATGCACTGAATCTGTCTACTAAAAATTTTCAAGCTGTTCGAAGGATGGTTCTCTAGTCTATCTCAGCTACCACATAGACTCCCTATGTCTATTATTCATATTATATGGGAGTATCTAAGCTAGATGTCTCAGAACAATTCCTACTATGAAGTGTATGCATCATCATCTTCAATAGTAGATTCATCATCTCTCTAAGCTATGACTTATTTCTTTCTGTCTGTGGATTCATATTTCACTACAGTGCCTGAAACTACAATCTCTTGAACATGTTCCTTATTTACTTGTCCTTCTTTTCTTCCAGTTATTTATCAAATATTTGTTTATCTGACATCTTTCCTTTTCTCTATAGAATTTTCTTCATCTTGTTTTATTTCCAATCTTGCAATCTCCGGGACCTGGTATTTGTTCACCTGTTCTTCATGTTTTGAAAAACTACTATCAACATACCAACCACGCTTCTTTTGCTTCTCTTGTAGAGAGAGTGTGAATTCTTCATTGCTATACTTATTATTCTTTCTTATCCATGTTCTCTTCTGAGGCTCCTGTCTGTGGCTATTGTTGTTATGTTGTGGTTCTCTAGGAGGGCATGTCATTCTACAATCTTTGGCCATGTGTACAAAGTTATTGCACTTCTATCATTCCACTTCAGTGCTCATTGATTCAAACTTGTTGTATCTTTTTTTTTGTGTTTCACTAGGCCTTCTTGGATAACAATTTATGTTCATGCTATTAGATCTGCAATTTACAACTTTATGTCCAAAATTATTGCATGCATAACATAAACCCAAAAATATAGTTTGATACCTATGACTTGAAGATATTATGAAAGGAGTTACTCTTATGAATCCTTCTTCTTCATGAGGCCTATTTGTTTCTGTCGGTCATTGATTCTGAAATTTGAATCTTCTCGGTGGAGGAGTTTCCTTGTAATCTTCCTTTTAGATCTTCCTATCCCCTTTGATTATTTTTGCATAATGTTTTCGATATGTTTCTTGTTTTGTTGCTTTGGAGCTTGATCCTTTTTCTGTTTGACTGTATCCAAGTATGGACTTGTCATGATTAGGCCTTTGACTGTTGATAATGTCATCCAAAACTTTTGAGATGTTCTGCATATTTTTCTTTTGAAGATCCTTTCTCAATGTGACAATCTCTGCTTCCAAATTTCCAATGATAATGTCTCTTTCTTCTAACTGTTCTTTGAATGTTTCTTCAATTCTTTTATACTCTTCTATTTGAACCTTCAATTCCATGATGATCTTCTCTAGTTCTTGAGTGTCTTCCTTCTTGTCTAGTTCTGCTTGTAGCTTCTTGTTTTTCCTCTTTTTTCTTCTTATAACTTCTATGGCAGTGAACAATTCTTCTCGGTAGTCAACTTCTGCCTCTTCATATTCTTATTCAGTGTCTTCTTTATCATAGTCTTCTATTGACATAAATAAAACTCTTTTTGTCTCACTGTCACTGACTTCATCTTCATCTGATGAGGACATGTCTTATTTGGTGCATAAGCTTTTCTTGAAAACTTTCTTTGTGGTTCCTTTGCCTTTATATGTTTGTTTGTTATTTGAGTAATCTTCATCATTCCCCTTTTTTTTCTTATGAGGACATTTGTTAGGAAAATGACCAATACCATCAAAATTAAAAAAAATCAATCGAAGATTACCTTTATATCTGTCGTTGGTTCTCGTGTTCAATCTCTTGAAAAAATTGGCCATTTCTTCATCATCTTCCGAGATGTCACTGTTGTTGCTATGCTATTTTTCTTTTTTCTTTCCATTTTTCTTTGACCTTTTGTATGCTTTCAAAGCTTCTTATTTTATATCTGTATTTTCCTGTTCAGTTCTCATTTCATATGTTGTCAATATTCCATGTAGTTCTTCCATGCTTATTAAGTCTAGATCTGTTCTTTCTTCTAGTGCTAATATCTTAGATTCAAATCTCATAGGAAGAGATCTTAGTACCTTTTGAACAATTACAAATTCTTTAATTTCTTCTCCGAATCATATGCTTGCATTTACTGTTTCATCGAATCAGAAGAAGTAAGCTGCAATATTCTCATGTTCCTTCATCTTTAGTTGTTCGAACTGACCTCTCTAAGTTTGAAGCTTTGTTGCTTTGAATTTTGAATCTCCTTCATAAATATTTTGAAGTTTGTCCCAAATATATTTAGTGGATTTACAATGTATAAATTTTGTGTATATTGTTTCACCAAGACCATTCATAAGTGAATTTGTGGATTTGGAATTATTTTGACCGAGTTTTATTTCTCTTTCACTTGTTGGCAGAACTATTGGTTCTTTGTATCCATCTACTATAGATTTCCAAATTTCAAATCCTTGTTCTCTAGAATGCATACTTTTCCCCATAAAACTGTGGTATTCCATGTTTATACATGTTTCTCTCCATGATCTACCTTTCAGTGGTTAAAATGATTCTTGAAAGAACCGGTTTTGATACCAATTGATGGATTACTGAGAGGGGGGGTGAATCAGTAATAGAGAAATATAATCCTTTTTAACCATAAACTGCATGTGTTATATCAATGTAGCATTATCATCCAATAGTTCCAGAGTAAAGAAACAATGAAAAATCATACACATACACAGTACACCAATTTTTTTATGTGGAAACACAAAGCGGGAGAAAACCACATAATGTTTTTTCTTATATTTCTTTAAGAATTACATTCATTGGAAGCACCAACTTCCTTTTTTTTCTAGTTGCAACTGGAAGGAGGCTCCACCCCCCTAGTTTATCAAGCTACAACCTGAGGGAAGCTCCAACTCCCCAATTCTCTGGATATAACCAGAAGGAGGATTAAAACCCCCTATGTTCTCCGGCTACAACCGGAAGGTGGCTACAACCACCTGTCCTTTCCTTGTCCAACCGTCCTGATGTAGAAGTAGAATTATGGAACCATTGTCACAATATCATTGTGATATATACCACTGTAACAACCTGTACCACTAACCTGCAACTAACCAACCTGTAACAACCTGTACCAAACAAACTGTAATCAACATGTACCCTAAACAAGTGCATCAACCATGCACCAACCTGTACCTCAACCTGTACCATCAACACGTGAATCAACCATGCACCAAATATGTACCAATCATGCATCAAATACACATAAACTATGATTCATCAAGATGTACCAACATCACCAACTATACACCTCATGTATGTGTCAACTCATGAACTACTTGTCTCAACCATGTACCCAACATTTACCTCAAACATATACCAATATAACCATCAAAAGTTCTCTAGAAATACATCACACTATCCATAACCAAATACCTTAGACCATTACATCAAACCATGTGCCACAACCTCATTGTTATACAACCTCTATATGTAACATACCTCAACCAAAATACCTCATCAATTTCATCATCCAAATATGATTTGGAACTCTATAATAGACCTGGTGTATATGATCACATACCTGCAAACCTTCCTTAACAAGAGACTAGCATTTTCATCAAATTTTACTTTAGTCTCACATGACTAGTTTTGGATTAATCAACAACCCTAACTTGAAATAATCATAACTACATACCTGTAATGAATAAATATTTTAAAATAGTACACAATGTTCTTCAGTGTCGTTTATTCAATTCCTCTAGGTTTCACTACTTGCATCCTCTCAGAAAAGGATTTATAGCAAAAATGGCATACCTTATTGAATTCTGGCTTATTCTAGAGAGTAAACTTGTAGAGCGTGCCCCGCATTGAATATTTGTTGTATGGATTTTAAAATTATACACAGAATACTACAGAATGTACTCTAACCAATACATATGGTCTTACTGAATTTGGATCTGTTATGAAAAAGTTATGATGTTTTTACCTGAAACACTTATTTTAGACTAGTTTCAAGACTAGCTACAAACCCTATTTTCCACAGAGTATAACTCCAAAAATAAAGCGACCCACATGCTTAAATTTGTATCAAAGCTACTTATATATGTTTCCTCAATGGCCTCCCAATTTCATGGTCTTAATCATTCTAGAATTTTTTTTATTGATAAAATGGTGAGATGACCTGTAAATAACATACCTTAGAAAGAATCATCAAAAGAATTTATCCTCCCTTGAATTTCGGCCTTCTTTACTTCACCTTCCCTCTGAAATTCGGCTTAGATATCGTTTTATTACCTCATTCACTTGTAGATATTCAATATGCTCAATTTTCAATAAAATGAGAGAGCCTTGCCTCTTATTTATACTTTCATGTAGCTTCCTCAAGAGGTTACCTTTTAACCATGTTAACCTACTTTCCTTATTTTAGGGTTAACCCACTTCTAACCATTTGTCCACTTAGTAATTTCTCCATTAAATTTATTATTTAAATAATTTATTTTGTATCCACTTTGACTTGTAGTACACTCATCACTTCACTTATTTACCTTCTAAAATATCTTAAACCACTTTATTTATTTTAGGGTTAACCCACTTCTAACCACTTGTCCACTTAGTAATTTCTCCATTAACATTATTATTTAAATAATTTCTTTTGTATCCAATTTGACTTATAGTACACTCATAACTTCATTGTATTATTTAAATAATTTCTTCTTTGCAACCATTTTGACTACTTTGACCTTTTGTGGCTTCTAGATGACACATGAGGGTTCTCCAACTTCACATGGCCATAACTCTCCAACTGTGAGGAGTTATGTGACATTCCACATACCACCGGAAATGGAATGATATTTATTATCCATCCAGAATAGTCTTACCTTCAAATATATTAAAACTCATACCATTATACATCAAACAAACTTGGGTCCACTACCAAAACCTTTGTGCTACCAGAATTCGCTTTTGGACTTTCTTCAAGGGTTGACATCAATGACAACTAACCCAAATAATCAACAGGTCATGAGACGTGCACAAGAAAGAAGAACAAATTTGAGCATCTACTAAAATCAAGAAACATTTCTAGTTACAATAAAAATAACAATAGATATGAGAAGAGGAAAGTAATAAACATATCATCCTATGAACTTAAACAAACTGAATTGAATGTTCTAATAAAAGGTCTAAACTTTGTTGTTTCTCCCACATCAATTTCAGTAGATTTTTTTTTTTTTTTGTGTTGAAGATAGCATAAAAATCCTAGATGATGAAGACAAAGAGGAAGTTAGACAATACTGCATGATTATTCTTAGAATAGAGAAACCTCCAAAAATAAACATTAACAATGAAGAGTTCCTTTCCCTAAAGAACCTTAGAAACAATGCTAACCTAGCAATATTGAGAGATAACAAAGGTGGAGCCACTATAGTAGTGGATAGTGATGATTACAATAAGAAAATGATTGAACACCTCACCTTAAGGGGAATTTATAAGAAATTATCAAGTAACCCAATCGCTAGGATTACAAGGGAAGTTAGGAAGGAAATCAAAGAGTCAAGCCTAGACAAAAGAACCAAGAAACAACTGTTGTAGGAAAATCTGCCTGCGGACAAGTAGATCGACCTATAAGGCTTGCCCTTAACCCTAGACAGAAAAATGCTTATCATGGACACTGACTTCCTTTCAAATCTATCTAAGCCTAATGCGTGAGAAGGAAGGATGATAGAAGTACCTTTTAACCGACGTTTGTCCCTGCACGCTCTGAGTTGCGCTCCAATCCTTTTGCTCCTCGCTGAGGTCTGT
>SNQJ01S0088493.1:15218-59343 GCA_010110895.2 Picea sitchensis
ATGGTAGAAGGGCGCCAACGCTCCTCAGGCAGTTTTAGAGGAGCGTTCCCCTTCCAAACTCTTGATTAAGAAGCCCTCTTAGGTGTTAAGAGATGTTTGACTTCAGTGAACCAGTTTCTTCCTTCAAACCAAGTACATAAGATTTTTTAAGTGCCCCTCTAGTGTCGTCATTGTGATAGCATGGTTCAACGACGTTTGCGACACTTACGAAAAGTGTGAGGCATGTGCGACACTTATCCAGTTGAGTGATTTTGAGGTGTAACAACAACTACTTCCCGGTAGTGAGATAACCCCAAGGATTTATGGTTTACCTAAAATCCCTAAAGAAGGGATCATCTTAGATCTATCATAAATACAATTGGCTCCCCTACCTATGAGCTAGCCAAACATGTAGCTAAGACCATCAACCCCTTAGTTGGTCATATAGACGCCTTCATCAAAGAATCAAGTGACTTTCTTAGGATCATCAAGAATGAGAAGGTGAAACCTAAAGACATCATCATCATCTTTGATGTTTTATCCCTGTTCACCAAAATCCCAAATGAAGAAGTTGTCCAGATTATCAAAGAAGTGGTTGACCCTGAGACAACAAAGCTAGTTGAATTCTATCTATTTTCCACTGTGTTTAGCTACCAACGAGAATTTTATAAAAAAACAAACGGGGTAGCAATGGGATCTCCAATTTATCCCAGTATCGCAAATATTTTTATGGATAACTTTGAGAAGAAATATTTGGATACTTACCCTGTAAAACCATTGATATGGAAAACATTTATTGATGATACTAATGTGTTATGACCCCATGGGAAAGATGAACTTGAAAAGTTCTTCCAAGATCTAAATGATATTTCAAGCGATATCAAGTTCAAAATGGAATTAGAGGATAATGGTAGCATTCCATTCCTAGATGTTCTAATCAACAAAAAAGAGGATGGGAACTTAGGACATGTGGTCTACATGAAGAAACCCCACATAGAAATATCTTCATGCAGAATATCAACACCAGGCGATCCAAAATATAGGAGTACTTAACACTCTAGCCATCAAAATATCCGATGAAGAGAACCTAGAACAAGAAAAAGATCACATATTTGAAGTATTCGGAAACATAGTTTACAAAGACAAGGAAATCAATAGTGTGATAAGAAAACCCCTAGAAATAAAAAATAGTGAACCATGAAACCTTAACAACCATTCGTTCAGTAAAAATAAGCTTTGCACACTCTCTTGCAAGAACACAGAGATGGCCCAGATGGAATAATATTTTGTCTTGAATGTGAAAATCAATGGCATGCATGCATGTACCCAAGAGTTGATAGGTGGTGGCGAAGTCTGGATCTTGCTGATAAAGTTGGGGCCACCCATATGCCTCATGTCGAAAATAATGAAGCACAGTGGTGAGTGCAGCCATGGGAGGTCGACTGAGGAGGTAAACGACACGATTTGTGCTCCCTTTCTTATACTTGATGTTGATATGGAATTGTTGTAGGTAGGTGGACCACTTCTGATGGAGGTCATTATGCAACTTCCCCTATGTATGAACAGTAGAGGCTTGTGATCAGTGTGGATGATCTTCTCCTTTCCCAAAATGTAATGTTTCCATTGACGACAATATTGTGCAATGGAATACATTTCCTTGTCATAGTTGGGGTATTTTCAGATAGTATCTTAGAGTGTCTCACTATGGTATGCCACCAGATGATCGTGTCGAGTGAGAAATACTGGAAGATAGGGAGAGGAGAGTACTGGATTTGAGCACAAGTGATTCTTCAGATCATCAAATGCTCTTTTTTTTCATTCCCCCATGCAAACGTTTCCCTTCCACTGCCCTTGGTCACTTGGATGAGGGCCCATAAAATATGGGAGAATCCCAACATGAACCGTCAATAGAACTTGGCTAGTCCAAGAAGCTCAGAAGCTTTGTTAGTGTGGTTGGGGCTAGCCAATAACAGATGACTTGGATATTAGCTGGATCAACATGTACCCCATGCTCATCAACAATGTATCCCAGGTATTGGACCATGTTCATGCCAAAGGAGCATTTTTTCAAGTTGTCATATAGCTTGTGTTGCCGCAAAGTGCTCAAAACCTGTTGAATATGCCGCATGTGTTCTTCCCAATTCCTGTTGAAGATGAGGATTTAATCCAAATATACCACCACAAAAGAGTTGGTGAAGGGTCTCAATACATCATCTATAAACCTTATGAAAGTGGCAAGTGCATTTGTTAAGCAAAAGGGCATGACCAACCATTCGAAGAGACCTTATTTAGATTTGAAAGCTATCTTCCATACATCAGTTGGTTCAATGGGAACTTGGTGGTAGCTACACTTTAGTTCAATCTTTTTGAAGAACTTTGCATCATTGATTTGGTCAAGAAGGTCATCAATTATGTGAATTGGGCACTAGTTCCTGACTGTGATTTTGTTTAATGCTCTATAATCAATGCAGAGTCCCCAAGTCCCGTCCTTCTTTTGCACCAGTACAATAGATATTCCACAAGGGGATGAGATGGGTTTGATGTGCCCCTTTTGAAGAAGCCCTTGGATCTAACACTCGATTTCATCATTTTCCATCAGCAAGTGACGATAGACTGGTCCATTAGGAAGAGGTGCATCAGGGGTTAGATCAATTGGATGCTTTAATTCGCAGTGCATCGGTACCCCGATGGGTGAGGAGAAAATGACTATGTACTATTCCATGATCCCATCCACTTGCTTCTGCTACAAAGAGAGGCTCTATGTAGAGACCATGGATGTGGAAGTGACCTTTTTCTTACTGTGAGAACGGATCACAAGGAAGACGAAATTCTCGGTCTGTGAAATGACCTTACTACATTTCTTAACAGAGATTAAAGATATAATGGTAGGTAGCGCTACCTATGGTATCCTGTACAATTGTCTACCCAAAGTAATAATAAAACTGTAGGGTTTAGAATCATACACATCATGACGCTTCCACAAATATGGTTTTCCTAAAAGAACATCGCAAACTTCAAGGGGAGAAATTTCACACAATACCTCATATTTGAAAGGATTGATGCCGTAGGGCAGACGAAATTGTTGGCTGACACGAAGATCTATTTCTTGGCGAAGCTAGCCAATGGTGTAGGGTTGCGGGTGTGGTGTTGTTGAAAGGTCCATCCACTTGATGACCTCTTCTAATATTAGGTTCTTATTACTACCACTATCAACAATGAAATNTCCTAAAAGAACATCGCAAACTTCAAGGGGAGAAATTTCACACAATACCTCATATTTGAAAGGATTGATGCCGTAGGGCAGACGAAATTGTTGGCTGACACGAAGATCTATTTCTTGGCGAAGCTAGCCAATGGTGTAGGGTTTCGGGTGTGGTGTTGTTGAAAGGTCCATCCACTTGATGACCTCTTCTAATATTAGGTTCTTATTACTACCACTATCAACAATGAAATTAAGCGGAGACCCATTTACCCACATATGTGAGTGAAAGAGGAGTTCCCCTTCCTCTAGTTCTTCTGGTTTTCTTGGTTGTACTTTGGTGGTAGTGACAATGGTACTAGGTTCAACATCTATAATCTGCTTCCCTCCTTCTAGATTTGATTCAGAGTTAGAATCATCCTCTAACTCGGAAGCATTCAGCTCGGCCACGAGTGACTGCTAGTAGCGACATTCTTCGGTGTTGTGACAAGAGATTTTATGGTATTCACACCATTTTTCCGTGTCCTTCTTTGTCTTCTCATTTCCCTTATTTTGTTGTGGCTTAGAATTATTGTCTTGAGAGTGTACATATTTTATCTTTCCCTTGTTGTGTGGGTTAGGGCCGCCTTTTCCCTACTTCGGCTGTGAAGATTTTGGAGATCCAAACTCTCACCTCTTCTACTTTAATTGTTGCTCGATCTTGACAACATATCTATAAGTCATACCTAATGTGGCGATGTCTAGAACCTCCATTTCTATTTGAATGTATCTATGCAAACAACTATTGTATTTGAGCACCAATTTTCGCTCAGAGTCTTTGATACCAAATTTAGTGTGCAGGGTATGGAAAATATTACTGAAATATTGTACTGGTTGGTCCCTTTCCTAATGCAGGGTGGTCCATCTAGTGTACTGGTCCTCGTAGCTTCCAAGAGGGTAGGATTGTTATTTAATGGAATCTTGGAAGGAATCGCATGTAGGGGAAACCACAAATATTGTAGATTCCTCTATGTTCCTTTTCTCAGAGTAAGTATCCCACTAGTCCTTAACATGGGGGATGACTTTGAGGAGTACAAAAGTAATCTTTTCCCTATCAAAAATATTGTCGACCAAAAAATACCCTTCGATCATATTAAACCATTTATCTATATCATCTGCATTTATCAGTCCTTCAAATAATGGAATATCTAAATTTACCTGTAACTTGAAGGGGGTTGCATGGTCACTTGATGAAGATGCTTCTCCTATGGGCAGCTGCCAAAGGATGTGTGCAAATTTGTCCATCATTTCATTTCTTTGTCATGCAAGAGATTCCTCGAGTAAAATTTTAAAAGGATATCCTACTTCATCATCTTTATTTTCATCCCCCATGTGTTTTTGTTGGGCTCGATGCGACCAATCTTGCAAATGATTGATTGGTTCAAGTCCCAACTTCTTGTACCCAAATATTGTCGAGAACATGCACGAAAATAAATAAATTAAGAAAAGACTTATCTGATATCACTGATACGGATTTAGGAGAGGAACAAATTGATTATCCAACTAAATACAATAAACAAAAAGATACGGATAACAACACAAATATCCAATGAACAATATCTTCTATTGAATAAATGAAATACGCTGAAATTGTAAAATTGCATAACTAAAACAACTTGCTCAAATGGTGGTAGTTATCTTTGAGAAGAGATGTGGCTTATATGTGCATCTGTCTGAGCAGAATGATTACAATGAGACTCCAAAGGCCTTTTTAATATTACTCATGAATTCCAAAACCCTAGACATCTAAAAACCTAACTCTAGGAGGTGAATCACAAAAAGTCATGTTGGTACCTCAAATTCTTGGGATCGTAACATTTTCATACGACCTTCGTGATAGGCGCGTGATAGCCCGTTGGAAAGGTATTTTCTAGAACTGCACATTACGCCTTCAAACTCTAAGTTTTTCTATAGTTTGAATTTGGCAAGACAAAGAAACACTATTTAGTGCCCCAAAATGATCCTGGAAGTACAAAAAGATGTGATGACATGAAAACATCCAAAATAAGCTAGTTGGATTAGGTGGGAGGCCACAAGCCTCCTCCTGGAAGATGTGTAGGGATTCCAAAAACCATGGAAGTGTATAACCCACCATACCAAAGAAGTACAGAAGAACGTGTTGAATGAAAAATTGTCAAGAGGAGCCAGATGGAATAGGTGGGTGGGCACCAATATCCACCTGGATCACTCCCTCAACGATATGACCCACATCTCCTTCTTTGTAGGGCACTCAAATTTATCCAAGATATCATCCTCGCCATCTTTGTATCGATAATAACTAGCATCAATTCTCTTGTAAATATCATACCTAGACATCCTCTTGTTTTCCTTGCGGGGCGTATCAAATATCTCTTTGACGTCGAGGAGGAATTTCGCAACGCCACTTGTACAATTGGTTGTTGGAATATTGTAACATACCATCTTTCAAAAACCAATAGTACAAGTGGGGTTGGGAAATTCCTCCCCGACATCAAATATTTATTCGATAATCCCCTCAAGGCGAATAATATGAGTTCTAGGCAACAAGGATTACAAGCGAATTGATGCTCGTGAAGAAGGAGATGTGGTCAAAGAATTGATGGAGTGGAAGAGGTTCAAGTATGTCAAGAGGGAGGCCAAGTTGATGATTAATAAATGAGGGTTTTTTTTTGTTAAGACACTCTTGTTCAAGGAAGAGGAAGATGTGGTATAATAAATGGTAGAGGAGGACAAGGGAAACCAACAACAGAGAGAAAGAGTGTTTTTTCCATGTGCCCCTTCTGGATGAGAAATTGATCTAGTGCATGGTCGTGGAGAACAATAAATAGGAGCTTATTAGTAAATACATGAGTAAGGATCTCAAGGAGGAGTAGGTCGAGGCCAAGGAAATGCTTAATATTTAGTGATATGGCATGCTCATGAAACTTATCGATCATCGGTTTTTTCAAATGTGCTTCTTAAATTTTATCAATATGCGACTTAGGTCATTCTTGAGGTTGGAAAAATATTATAATTAAGACATGAACCAAGGTTCCTTTCTTGTTGATCAGGAAAAAGGGGCATTCAGAAGCTCTGATCATAGATATTGGAATTCCTAATTATTCCAAAGTAGTGGCCAAGATGACAAACTTGGGAGGTAAAAAAATTGATGTTCTCAATTCCATCAACAAGGGACTCGGTTACATAAACTTTAGGGATACAAAATTCCTCCTTGATTTCAAAGATGTATTCGATAAGCCATCTGAGGTGAAGGAGAGGAAGTGTAGTACATGCAATTTACAAATGAATTGACACGAGTTCATATTATGGCTATAGGAATGATGAGGATGATATCTTGGAGAAATTCGAGCATCCTGTAGAGGAGGAGATGTGAATTAGAGCACTGAGGGAGTGGAAAAGGATCAAGTTCGTGCACTAAATTCTGAGAGGCACCGACAAGTGATTTCCTTCACAAAACTTTAATTGTGGATCTTTTCATACTTTTTCAATTAAATTGTTTGTCAATGCATTTCTACATAAAAACCACTTTTGTGTGCTTTCAATCTCATTGGTGCACTATAAAGAATATAGAACACATGTATTTTGTGTTTTTTCAAATAATGTTTATGTTGTTTTTGTTTGATTTATAAAATGTATTATGAGTATGCTAATGATTTTTCTACTTTTAAATTAAATTTGATATGTATCACTCATTAGAATTTAGAGTTTCCATATATATAATGTTCAACTTTAGTTTTATGAAATCGTTTACTTTAGATTGTGATTGGAAAAACTTATAACCATTAAAGCCATATAATTTTTAATTCTTCTTCAAGGTGAATTGTTTGTTTTCTAACAAGATACGATATGATGATTGAGATTTATGTGGTGAGAATTTTCTTCGGGTTGGTTTGGAATATCCACAGTATTGTTTTTTACTAGTCGACATTTCATTCACTACATTAAAGGTCACCAAGGAAGGTCATGTTGGATTACTGACGGGGGGTGAATCAGTAATAGATCAATCTAATTATTTTTAACCATAAAATGCAAGTGTTATATCAATGTAGCATTATCATCCAACAATTTTAGAGTAAATAAACAATGAACAAATGAGCAATCATACACATACACAGTACACCAGTGTTTTTACCTGGAAACAAAAAGTGGGATCAAACCACAGAATGCTTTTTCTTATGTCTTTAAGAATTACATTAATTAGAAGCACCAACTTCCTTTTTTTCTAGCTGCAACTAGAGGAGGCTCCAACCCCCTAGTTTCTCAGGCTACAACTTGAAGGAATATCCAACTCCCCAATTCTCTGGCTACAACCAGAAGGAGGCTACAACCCCCTATGTTCTCTGGCTACAACCGGAAGGTGGCTACAACTACTTGTCCTTGCCCCTTCCAACTGCCCTAACATATAAGTAGAATGATGGAACCATTGTCACACTATCATTGTGAGATATACCATTGTAACAACATGTGCCAATGACCTGCATCCAACCAACCTATAACAACTTGTACCAAACAACCTGCAATCAATCTGTACCATAAAAAAGTGCATCAACCATGCACCAACCTATACCTCAACCTGTACCATCAACGAGTGCATCAACCATGCACCAAATATGTACCAATCATGCATCAAATACACATTAACTATTATTCATCAAGATGTACCAACATCATCAACTATACACTTCATGTATGTGCCAAATCATCAACTACTTGTCTCAACCATGTACCCAAAATGTACCTCGACCATATACAAAATACATATACCAATATAACCATCAAAATTTCTCTAGAAATAGATCACACTGTCCATAACCAAATACCATAAACCATTACATCAAACCATGTGTCACAACCTCATTGTTATACAACCTCTATCTATAACATACCTCAACCAAAATACCTCATCAATTTCATCATCCAAATCTGATTTGTAAATCTGTAATAGACCTGGTGTATATGATCACATACCTGCAAACCTTCCTTAATAAGAGACTAGCATTTTCATCAAATTTTACTTTAGTCTCACATGACTAGTTTTGGATTAGTCAACAACCCTAACTTGAAATAATCATAACCATGTACCTGTAATGAATAAAGACATGAAAATAATACACAATTTTCTTCAGTGTCTTTTATGCAATTCCTCCAGGTTTCACTACTTGGATCCTCTCACAAAAGGAGCTATAGCTAAAATGACATACCTTATTGAATTCTGGCTTATTCTAGAGAGCAAACTTGTAGAGTGTGCCCCACACATACTATTTGTTGTATGGATCTGAAAATTGTAAACAAAATACTACAGAATGTACTATAACCAATACATTTTGTATTGTTGAATTTGGATCTGTTATGAAGAATTTATGATGTTTTTACCCAAAACACCTGTTTTAGACTAGCCACAAACCCTATTTTCCACAGAGTGTAACTCCAAAAGTACGACGACCCACAATATGAACTTTGTATCACAACTACTTGGATATGTTTCCTCAATGGCCTCCTAATTTCAAGGTCTGAATCATTCTAGAAAAAAATTGATTGCGAAAATGGTGAGACGACCTGTAAATAACATACCTTAGAAAGCATCATCAAAAGAATTTATCCTCCTTTGAATTTCGGCCTTCTTTACTTCACCTTCCCTGTGAAATTCATCTTATATATCCTTTGGTTACCTCAATCACTTGTATATATTCAATATTCTTAAGTGTTATTAAAATTAGAGAGCATTGCCTCTTATTTATACTTTCATGTAGCTTCCTCAAGGGGTTACCTTTTAACCATCTTAACCCACTTTCCTTATTTTAGGGATAACCAATTGTCCACTTAGTAATTTCTCCATTAAATTTATTATTTAAATAATTTCTTTCGTATCCACTTTGAATTATAGTACACTCATCACTTCACTTTAATATTTACTTTCTAAAATCTCTTAAACCACTTTCCTTATTTTAGGGCTAACCCACTTCTAACCACTTGTCCACTTAGTAATTTCTCCATTAACTTTATTATTTAAATAATTTATTTTGTGTCCACTTTGACTTATAGTACATTCATCAATTCACTTTGTTATTTAAATAATTTATTCTTTGCAACCACTTTGACTACTTTGACCTCTCGGGGCTTCTAGATGACTCATGGGGGTTCTCCAACTTCACATGGCCATAAAGCTCTAACCATGAGGATTTATGTGACATTCCACATACCACCGGAAATTAAATGACATGTAATATCCATACAGAATAGTCTTACCTTCAAATATATTAAAACTCATACCATTATACATCAAATAAACTTGGGTCCATTACCCAGACCTTTGTGCTACCGTAATTCACTACTGGACTTTCTTCAAGGGTTGACATCAATGACAACCAAACCAAATAATCAACAATATCCCCCTTTGGAATTAATGGAAACACTCTAATGCAATACTAGATTCATATCACTCATTCTCCCCCTGTGACCATCGCTCCCCTTGGAACCATGCCTATGTTCTCTTTCTCCAAGAATTTACCTTTGCATTTGATAAATCTCTCCCCCTTTGTCATCAATGGAAAAGATATCTTTCCATATGGGGTTGCTCCCTCTAACTAAACTTTCCATGGGTATACTCCCCCTGACTGAACTCTTCCTGAAACTGATCCACCAACATGAATTGTCCTCTTTATGGTGCTTCCTCATGTAAATCTAAGACATATAAGATAAGCATTCACAAACATTCATTTTGGAGTAGAAATTACTCTGAGTCTCTAGTGAAAATACTCAAAGGCTTCCCTTGGAAGCGGTTTTGTAAATATGTCTCCCACTTGTTCTTTTGTGCCCACATATTCAACTCTTATGTTATTCTCTGCAACCTGTTCCCGTAGAAAGTGATGCTTTATTGGAATGTGATTCGTCTTGGAGTGCATCACTGGGTTCTTTGAGATACCGATGATGCTTGTATTATCACAATAGATTGGAATGGGCTCATCATACTCAACCTTTATATCTGTCAAAGTTTGTTTCATCCATTGAACCTGAGTACAACATCTTGTTGTTTCAATATAATCTGCTTCAGCTGTAAAATAAATATATTGATGATTGTTTCTTGCTTGGTCAAGATACTAAACACTCACCCAAGTAGAACATTGTTGCACTGATGCTTCATCGGTCATCAATGAAACATGTCCAATCTGCATATGTGTATGCAATAAGTGATAGATCCTTTCATTTTGGATACCATAATACAAACTCTTATGTTCCTTTGAGATATCTGAAAGTACTCTTCACTGTTGTTATAACCCTAATTTGCACCAGACATGCTTACCTGGCATCAGGCCATCTCAGATTCCATCTTTTCCAAAACACTGATGAACAACTCTTCTTAAAAACCTCTTTTATAAAGGCCCACACGCCCTGCTCCATTACTGCACGCGTGTACATGCTAGCTGACCTAAAACAACTCGTGTGTACCTACAAAAGCACGAAAAAAGGAAAGTTGTCGATGGAACAGACAACTTTGGGTGAGTTAACTAAATCTTCTAGCCATGCATGGCCGAGGGTTCGTCCAAATACCTAGCTTCTTCTAACCTATAAAAGAAGGGTTAGGGGTCCCATTTGGAGGAGGAGAATCATAGTAAAGAAACTATACCCAATTGCATATTCCCTTTGTCCCAACCCTTTAGCCTTCCTTGTGCAAAGAGAGAGATAGAGCAAAGAAGTTGGAAAACAGTTGAAGAGGATCCCAGGACTAGGTTCATGGAGTAACGACCGGCTTCATCATTGTAAGTTGATTTGTTGAAGTTAATAATAAAGAAATACTTTTCCTGTCCCACCATATGAGTTTTTTATGATTTATTATATACTTTTTTATCGAATCTCTAACCCATTAATCTATATATCGAATGCATGCAGAGTTTGTTGTTGGTTTTGTGCGAATGCAGGTCATCCTTGGGAGGAGAGCTGCAATAAAAAAATGATCAAGCATAAGGAAGGATCTACATCAAATGCCCGTAATAAGGTACACACACTTAACTATGTATTTGCTTAAGAATAATGGGGATTAGGTCTGGGACGAAGGTAGAAAGTAGAGATCTTTAGGTCTTTTCTGCATGCATAATCTAACCCTGAGTGCTAGTCCGTAGAGGGATTTCCCACTCACAACAGAATTGGTGACCATACTGGGGAAGTCTCTAGGGTTCCTGGGGATATTTTTTGGTATTTTTAAGAACTGGTTTCATTTTCTTGTTTTTAAAGTTTCTACAAAAGTCTGAGCTAACAGAGATTCTGGTCTTCCATACCAGTTATCTTTGTTTCTTTGCTTGATTGTAATTTTTTCAAGACCCACAGAGGTACACGTGGCCTATATAAGGTCTGCATGCATGTATCTATGCCCTACATTCTCACAGCCTGTGTGTATAGGCTAGTTGAGGAGGTGACAGTTGCGTGTATGATTCCAGAAATTTGATTTTAAAGAGGCAGTCATCCTCTTCCCTGTCAGAAGTAGTCCTTCTTAGGGGTTTTCTGGAACTCTTTCTTGTCTTTGTTGCTTGTATTCTGTAGCTTAGGTTTCACCTCGGATTGGTTTGTTCTATGAATTTTTCCTTGAATTGTTTTCTTTTTCTGTTGAAGTAAGTGTCTGAGTCTTCAAGAGATTCTAGTTTTTAGTACCAGTAATCTCTACCTAGGCTAGCTTGCTTGGCTTTTTGTTTTTGTCTCAGAGTTTCAGGGATACACATGGCCTGTATAAGGCCAGCACACATGTACACGCTCTCTGACTTTACGTATCTCTCGTGCACACGCTTGTTGTTGAACTATCAGTGGTGTGCTTGAGGAGAATTTTTTTTGTTGAAGGTGAGGCAGTCATCCTTTCCTTTGACAAGAGCTATACCTCTCAGGTTTTTGGGTCTCTATCATAGTAGTCAGTAACTTAGGTTTGATCACAGCAATAGCTTTCTTTTTCAGTTAGAATTTTTCCTCAAAATTTGCTTGTATGTGAGTTTTGATGTGACTCTTTGCGATCTGCGTTGAGGCTAGAAATTTTTCTTGGTTTTGACTTGTTGGTATTTTTCCTTTTTTGCTTTGTGAGCATTCAAATAAAAAATATATATATATATTTCTTTAATTGGTTAAAAAGTGTTTTTTTGCATTAGTAACTAGGGAAAAGTCTTTGCTTTCATAAGTTCTTGATAGTTTACTTATATCATAAGTAGCTCATAGTCGAGTGAAATCCTGCTTTGAGTTTGTTGTTCAAAGATCTTAGAAAAAAATTTAAGTTTGAAAAGTTGTTTAAAGAAAAGTTTTTGTTTCCATCTTTTTGTTTATTTTTATTTCATCTTTCAAACATCACCAGTTTCACTTTCATAACCTTTGACTTAAGACAAGCCATAAAAGTTAATGCTAAATCTAAAAATCATTAAATGTTTTATGTTTATAGGGTCAACCAACTAGTTTAGGGTTAGGGCCTTGAATTGGGTTGGAGAGGAAACTCTTCAAGGCCATTAAAATCAAACATTGGAGTCTGAGTTAGGGAGTGTCAAAGTCCAGTATCATGAAATTTATCTGATACCCCCCTCTAACATAGGGGATAAACATGAGGTCACGTATGGGAAGGTAGCAGAGATAACCCCTCAAAAGATGGACTATTCGTAGTGGAGAACACATATAGAGGGCTTGTCTTGGGATTCCGTCAATTGCATTTGCCACAGAGTTTCATGGATATGAAATCCCTTTGAGGTCCTTAGTTTTCTTCCAGACCACTTGCTTTCGATACCCTTGATAGGTTTCAGTCTCGATACCTTTCTCATTGTGGTCTACCCGACTTTCAATTGTACCCGCCTGGTGACTGTTCGCGCGCTGGCAACCTAGTTGCCTATCTTTTTAGGAACATACACAGGTGACTGCGGGGGTATACCACGATACCTAGGATAGACATCGGACCACGCTTTGCAGAGTATACCTGGAGGGTGCTTCTGTGTTTGAGTTTCACTTGCACCGGTAAGTTGCTCTAGTGTTGGTTGTTGTAATTGTTCTTCCAATTAGTTTAGTGTTTGCTTGTTTTATCTTGTAGGGACTTTTTAGTGTGTGTTGTTTTTTGAACGAGTAGATAGCTCTAGAGTGTCTTTGATCTTCTCACACAGTGGAGGATCAAAAGCTCCGCCAGTCACGAAGGATTCTTGGCCTTTCACCGATTACACTGGAGCCACCCCCGCCACCACTAAGTCGAAAGCTAGACCAAAAAGGGTCTTTTGAAGCGACCGGGTCACAAGAAATTGTGCCCGACCAAAATCTGGAGGAATCGACCATTTTAGAACTTGGAGTGAAAGCTTTTGGTCTATTTGAAACCTCAACCACTGATCTTTCGGCACCCATCATCATATCGATTAATCCTTACGAGTTCCAAACAATGTCGCACGCAGCAATGGAAACAAATGTTGTTACTCCTTTTGGGAATTCTTCAATTCCCACTACGGTTGTCACTATAGGAGAGTTTCCACCTCCTAACCCACCATCACCGGTTTGGGCCACCATGGTCTCGGCCGCCTCTACCTCACACAGTGGTCTGATCTCGTCTATGGCGGTGGCCACAACCCATTTTCCACCAAGTGTGACAAGCCCTCCGTTCTCATATGGGATGCCTAGCTCAGGTACAAGTCCTATACTTTCCTACTCCACTTCACAGACTTTAGGTCTGGGGGAAGGGAGCTCCAATGCTCCTCTGAAAGGTCACATGGGGGGAATTTCAACTCCATTTAACGCTTTCCCTTATGGGGGAGGTCATATACCTCCTTCATCCCCTTCGCTCGGTGGCACGCATCAGCAATCCGTCGGGCCACCTGCACACCAAAGTTTATTTGGAGCAAGGAGTCAAGGACCGCCTTCACATAATATGTCGATAGGTTCGACACCGTTTTATTTTTTCGGTGCATTTGGTAACAACACCTTCTCGTCAACTACTTTCCCGATTGGGGGCAACCTCGATTTCGGACAACCTATTCCTATGCAGGGTACTATTCTTGCACAGGGGCCAAACCCAGAAACTTCTTCCGCATCAAGGCCTTGGAATTCTTTGCAAGGATCCATTCCTTCGTCAGGAATGCCAATTTGGGGAAATTCTTTCCACAGTCAATGGAACCTCGGACAAGGTACTATGCCTATCCCCACGGGATCGGCATGGGGCAACCCTTCCCAAAGTCCTCCGAATGTAATGCACGCCCATCCATATACGTCCTATTTTGGGAATCAGTCGATGATGTCTCCTCACATGCAAAATCCATACGCTGGCCATGGCCATGGTTTTTACTAGAACCATGGCCAACAGCCGAACTTTTCTTGGCAACCTGGTGCCAGTCAAACTCTAGGCCCCTTTTTCCCAGGTTATCACCAACAACCCAAACTACCTTTCCTGGAAACCTTGCATTTTGCAGACTTGACAATATTGTTGAATGACCCTATCTGTCACGATCCGTATTTTCCTCATATTCCGATGAAATTGCCTTCAGACATACCAAAGTTCGAGGCCAAGCCTAATGAATATCCAGGTGATCATGTGACTACCTTCCACCTTTGGTGCTCATCTAACGCGTTGAAAGATGACTCTGTACAGTTGCGATTGTTTCAACGTACTTTCATTGGGAGTGCCGCGAAATGGTACATTGAGCTCGACCACTCAATATACTCTTCCTTCGGTGAATTGGCAATGGCCTTCCTAAACCATTTCCAATTACCTGTGAGATACGACGCTGGCAGAGAATTGCTGGCCAATTTTTCATAAACAAAAGCAGACCATATCTCTGATCACATCCGAGAATGGAGATGTCAGAAGAGTTTAATTAAGGTACCAGTCCCACCAGCATTCCTGCTCGAGTGGTTCTTTAAGTCTTTGGTCCCACAACTATCCAAAGACATCGCGACTTCAGGAGTGTTTTCCGAAGAAGATGCCATCATGAGAGCTCAATAGCTTGAGCTCATCTATTCTCAGTCTGGTTTATTATACGAGATATTGCCAGATGCACCACACTCAATACTTGATAAAACCAGACAGAGATTTGGACCACATGCTGATGGTATTGTTGGTTCGGCACAAACAAATCCCACTGAGCAATTGACGAAGCAGTTGCAGCAATTGTCTATACAACACACAACGACCAGCCAAACTATTATTTTGGTTGCTCCCCCTACTAAAACGTCGGATGTACACACAGTGCAATCGACAAATCCAAAGGCCACCTAACAGCCTGAAGGAAGGAAAAAACAACGAAACAAGGGTAAGGGGGATAAGGAACCCACTAATAATGCTGGTGGGGGAAACACTGAGAAATGGAAGGCAAGGTATCCATGCTACCTGTGCGCGGAAGACCACCCGACCCACCTATGTCCCCAGCTTGCAGAGGCCCAAAATTTTGTGACACAGCAACAACCTGCTGTGTTAACCAATCCATTTCAACATGAACAAAACCTAACCTAAGCCTCTTCAAGTGCGGAAGGGGGCAGTCAAGGACCCTCTGCGTCTTCAAACAATTCTGCATCCACGAATGTATATATGATGAAGGGTGATTCTTTCATATCCACTAAAGCACATGGCTGAAGTAAACAAAGCACTTCTGAGAAGGGAAAATAAGTTGAACTCCCATCTCTTCCTCTACAGATTGAGAAGACTTTGGGAGAAACAATGACACGCATCCTGAAAGGCACGTTTAAAAAAATTCTCACAACCCAAACGCAAGGGCCACCCAGAACTATTATTTGGTGGAATATTTGTCTCAAACCCCTTGTGCGATGTCCGCTTTGGAGGTCCTCCAAAGCTGCCCTTCCCAGAGGAAATATTTGTTAACCGTTCTAGGATCCACCGAGACTTGTAATCCATGTACCATCATGCTAGATACAACCGACTTAAAACCTCATCAGCCTTACCACGTAGCGTTTCAGATAGTAGTGGCTCACCCCACGAAAAATTTTACTCGAAATATTTTCCGCACGATGGTTGATGAGGGCACCTCGACATGCGTTATGTCGTTGGCATGTTGGAAGGCCATTGGCCAACCCATTTTGTCTCTGCACCCACTCTTCTCACTGCTTTTGATGGTCGTTTGTTCCGACCACATGGTATCATTCCCTCTTTTCCCATGCAATTGGGAGGGAAGACCATGTGCATTGAGGTAGAGGTAGTCGACGTGTCCCTTGACTACAATATTTTGTTAGGAAGGAGTTGGACTTATGCCATGCAAGCAGTGGTTGCTACATTTTTTCGGGTCTTGTTGTTTCCCCACGAGGACCGGATTGTGACCATTGATCAATTGTCTTTCTCCAGATCTGACCCTTCATTAGGGGTGTCCACGGTCTTGATGATTGATAATCCTCAACTACGCGTAGTCAACATAGGGGTTGGTTTGTGCCCATCTTTGATGGGTACCTTCGATTACCCGCCCCCTCAAGGTGATGTCAAGTTCATATCCGACCACCATAAGGTTGAGATTTTCCAAGTTTCATCGTTTCGTATGACTTACTTCACCGATCCATGGATACTTCCTTCCCCATCGGCCACGATGGAGGGGACAGGGCATCCAGGCATGTCCATGCCCTTGTCTACAACTAAAGTAGTGTATTCTTTAGTCCAGCAAGCTTCAACCAACCCAGATCCAAATCCTGCACAAGAGTTTGATCTGCTTCTAGAGCCTATTTGGGCTTAAGGTTATCTCGCTAACACCGATTCATTAGACTTAGTCTTTCTCTCTGACGAAGCAGTAATTGAAGAAATGACTATTCCAGATAAACCCTGGGATGATCTTCATCACAGATCGTTTTTTCTCCCAGAGTTAAGCAGAATCGAGGCTGGAGAATTCACCTTGACTATGAATGGAGATAGGTTTTGTCCTATTAATCCCTTAGCTATGCATGAGGTCTATGCCGAGGGTAATATGGCAACCATCGCTGAAACCATACCGATCAATATCTCCAGAACCCTTGGCATTGTGGAGAATGTTTTCATCGGAGCTGACTGCTCCCCCGGAGAGATTCAAATCTACACAGATCTATTGAAAGAATTTCACTACGTTTTTGCTTGGTCTTACGAGGAGATGCCAAGCATCGATCCAAAAATAGTCGAACATGAAATAACAACTTATCCATATGCCAAGCCTGTCCAACAAAAGCTTCGTCTAGTTAACCCCAGGAAATCAACAACCATTAAGGTTGAGGTTGAGAAACTGTTAAAATTCGGTTTTATCTATCCTATCCATTTGACCCAATGGGTGTCAAACCCCGTGTCGGTCAATAAAAAACAAGGAACAATTTGTGTATGTACATACTTCCGTGATTTGAACAAGGCCTGTCCCAAAGATAATTTTCCCACACCATTCATCGACCAAATAATTGATGAATGTGCGGGTTGCGAGGCCTTCTCTTTCATGGACGGTTTTTTAGGATATAACCAAATACAAATCAAACCTGAAGACCAGCACAAAATGGATTTCATATGTCTCTGGGGTACACTCGTGTATCGTAAGATGCCTTTTGGTCTCAAAAATACTGGAGCGACCTTTCAACGGGCCATGTCTTTTTCTTTCCATATCCTCAAGCATATAGTCGAGGCCTATTTAGATGATTTAGCATCTCAATCTCACAAGAGAATGGATCATCCCACACACCTCCAACTTATCTTTGAGCATTGTCGCTACTTCTGGATTCGCTTGAATCCAAACAAGTGCAGCTTTTGCATAACATTAGGACGTTTGTTAGGTTTCATAGTGTCGACAACAGGGATCATGGTTGATCCTCTCAAGGTTGAGGCAATAATTCAGTAGCCACCCCCACGCACAATCCTTCAACTTCAGAGTCTACAGGGCAAGGTGAATTTTTTAAGACGCTTCATCGCCAACTATGCCGAGATCACCAAGGGATTTATGCGCTTATTGAAGAAAGATGTTCCTTTTTATTGGGACGATGCCACTCAATGCTCTTTCACGGCATTGAAACATGCCCTCACAACTTCCCCTCTGCTCCAACCACCTAACTATAATAAGGATTTCTTATTATATCTGGCTATAGCAGAGTCAACCATTGGCATGGTMTTAGTTCAGGAAGATGACTTGTTCTCAGAATATGTGATCTATTACCTGAGTCGTGGCCTTGTAGGACTAGAACTAAATTATTCTCATATCGAAAAACTTGTGTTGGCAGCAGTTCATGTTGTTCAATGGTTCTGTCATTATGTTCTGTTTCTCAAGACCATTGTCATTGATGTCGTGAATCCATTTCAGTACATGTTGACAGGACGGGTAATAGGCAGAAATATCAGTAGATGGATAGTCGTCCTCCAGGAGTTTGACTTAGATTTCATTTCAGCGAAATCCAAAAAGTCACTAGTCTTCGCAGAACTTATTTCGGAACTTCCGGTTGAGTTAGGTGATCTTGTGCCCGAAGAGTCTCCTATCAGAGGAGATATGTTTTTTATCACCTCTTCGGATCCCTGGTATGGAGATATACTTATCTGTCTCCAGAATTTGAAGTGCCCCACCTTTTCTTTTCATGATGAGCGTCGACGCATACGCCATCATGCTAAGAATTATCTCATACTCAATGATACATTGTATCGGAGAGGTGTAGACTACATCCTGCGTTGATGTCTCACTCACGAAGAAGCAGTTATCGTGCTTAACGATTTCCATACCAGAGCCTGTGGTGGTCATTTGTCTGGGTTGGCAACAACCCAAAAGATTCTACGAGCAGGTTACTTCTGGCCAACACTAATCAAATATTGTTTCGAATCGGTCAAGAAGTGCCACTCGTGCCAAATCTTCTCTTGGAATATGAGGGCACATCCTTCTCCCATGTTTCCTGTCATCACAGTTGGTCCCTTCACCAAGTGGGGGATTGATTACACTACATGCAACCCTCCTTCAACAAGGGGGCATTGTTACATCATCGTAGCTGTAGAATACTTCATGAAGTGGGTCGAAGCTATGCCAAGGTTTAAAGATGATGGAGAGACTGTAGCTCTCTTTTTATTCAACCAGATAATAGCAAGGTTCGACGCCCCAAGGGAGATTGTCACTGACCATGGAAGTCACTTTCAAAACTAGATGATGACTGAGTTAACTTCAAAGCTTGGGTTATGGAAAGAACATTCATCACCCTACTACCCCCAAGAAAATGGTCAGGTGGAAGTTGTGAATAAAACTCTTAAGACCATTCTACAACAAACGATCAACTCAGCCAAGTCAAATTGGCATTTGATGTTATACTAGGCATTATGGGATTAATGAACATTTGTTAAGACTACAACTATTTTCTCACATTTCCAACTTGTTTACGGGCTGGAGGCAGTCTTGCCTATCGAATGTCATATCCCATCTCTAAAGTTGGCAGTGCAATTATTGCCAGATACTTCTCCACTTGAAGAACGGTTATTATACCTTCAACAACTCAATGAGCAACGTCATGATGCAGCCCTGGCCAATGAGGATCACAAACATAAATTCAAGTGTCAATATGATAGGTCTGTTCATCCTCGGATTTTTTCTAAAGGCGACCTTGTCCTGGTCTATGACCAAGATAAGGACCCCCTGGGGGCAGGAAAATTCAAACCCATGTGGTTCGGACCTTTCATTATAAAAGAGGTTCTAAATAAGGGCACTTATCGTTTGGTTGACTTTGAAGAGAATGCTTTGGCAGAGCCTAGAAATGGACTCTACATCAAGAAGTATTACTCATAGGCAAGTCACCATGGGTAACTTTTTGTAACATATGTGTAGTCTTTGTACTATTACTTTCTATTTTATTTTTTATTTTTTTTAGTGTTATGGATGTGTCATTTTGATGTATCTTTCGTCACTGTGGCAGATGTCAAGTGAACCCGAGGTGTTCATTGGGTACACAGACGGTGCTAGCTGGCACACTCGGAGGCTTGCCTCTTCAGCTTGGGTAATTTTTACACCTCGAGGCTAGTTATTATCTTCCAGAGGTATATGCTTAGGTGACACCACAAACAATGTCGTCGAGTACAATGCAGTTATTGAGTTGCTTCATGATGCTCAGTCATTTGGTATCTCTCATCTCCGGGTATATCTCAATGCTCAGTTGATTGTGTCTCAGTTAAATAGACATATTCATGATCTAAATTTACACCGACGATTCCTTAGGGTACGTCTCTTAGAACGAATCTTTGATTATATTACATATTTTCATGTTCCTATGAGATTAAATCAAATTACAGATACTCTAGCTAATCAAATTTTAGATTGGCATCTTGCACACATATGAAAAGACATACACATAAACATGTAAATACATTTTTTTCAAACATGATCCATAAGCCACAAAAAGACATAAAAATCCATATATAACATCATAGTCACTAGAGTACTTAGGTGGATGCAAGCACCTCAAAAATATGACCAATAACGAGTCACGGGGATTATGCCCTCAAAAAATATATACAAAGTAGTGCTCTCGGCACATGAAAAGTCTAACTAAGGTTAGGGCCTGTGGGCCCTGTTGTACTGATCTACAACGTTTTCCAAATGCCAAAACAATCGGACCCATGTCTATGGTGCCCCCACTACATGAGGTTGCATAGATGGTGGCAGGTCCTCAATCTCTGCCATAGGGACTGTGCAAGTGAGTGCAGTAAAGTTTCGCTCGACTCGTCTCAACACCCTCTCAGCCTCCCCGGCTGGAAGATATCTTGCTGTTGTTGTTCCCCCTACGACGACAAGTGTAGCCTCTGGCCGAGGATGACGCATGTTACTTTCATAGTCAGTAGGTCGCACTGGTCCCACATCTGCACACAACAAACACATATTCGTCAAATACTCTGGTATAAAAAAAATGATATATAACAAAAACAACATAAAAATTACATATGTTTAACAAAAAGAAAATGAATGATGGAAACTTACCCATCTCTCCTCGCTCCTCACTAGGAGGTACTGGTATCTCAGGATCTCTCGAAAAATCAATCCCAGCATAAGGATAATCCTTGATGACTAGGATCTGTCACGACAATCACACGAAAAAATCATCGTCGAAGGAATCATTGGTCCTTCCACCACCCTGTCGTGGCAATAACACTGCCCATCTACACATAGAAGGAATACATGCCTGATGTCCTCGTACCACTACTCGAGAACTAAATATCGAAACTCTCTCAAAGAAGAAAGAGCATAGAACGGTCCTAAACCCGAAGTTCCTCTATGTCCGCAATCAACAATCTGTCAATTGCCTCTTCATACACTCTAACAATGTGGTGCTCCAATCAATTTTTTGTGCATTTAAGCACTGGACTGGATAGTTCATCTGTTCCTGGGACGCCTGATGTAGAGCCATAGAACCAGTGATTCGCCCAATAAGCAACACTATCGCTTGTAGCGATAAGTTAGTAATCTTGCTTATGGGCACCTGTGAGCTCGAGCAATCTATACCAGCCTCACATTAAATACCTATCAATTCCGCTATGTTATGCGGCCCCGAAGGAAAAGTCTGGAAGTTGATTAGTTCCCCTCTCCTGGAGAGGCTAGTCAAAAAATATATGTCCTTGGTCGTGGGCACCAGTGACTGCCCCTCTAACATGAATGCCTCTACATCCAAATGTCAATATTCAACCAAGGCATTCAGTAGCCTAGGTTGTGCCCGCATAAAAGGACATAAGAAGAGCTTGAGCAACCCACATTGCATCAAGGCAGCCATAGCATTGGGTTCTTCCCCTACCAACTCACTAATCTCCTCATGCTCTCTTTATCTCCAATGAACATACATCCTGCAAAACACCAAGGTTCAGGAGAGTTGACCCTTGTTTTTTTTTTTAAATCATTCAATAAGAGGGTCCATGCGGTCTGTAATGCTGACAGTCGTGTGTACATGCGTGCAGGGTTTACTCTACCTAAATGTACATGCGGCCTGTCCTGAGATAGGCCGCGTGGACCTAGGGCTGACCTTTTGAAGGTCAACACCCCCCCAAAAAATGGAACCTAAAGAAAAAGTAAATATTTAAATTGCAAGATAAGAGAGTTTGTACTTACTTGGTCCAGACAAATGGTCGTTTCATCCATTGTAGCTCCTGGAATCACAACTTTTATCAAAGGGGGTTTTTTGTCTCCAGAGTCAATTTCCAAATTAACAATGGTGATAATGAGCTGTCAACATCTATTTATAGACTTTTTGGCCTCTTTTTGTCACTTTTTGGGCCCCCCTTATCATTTTCTTTTAAACAAAAACCATTTAGAGTGATCCAGGAATTGCATTTGAGGGGTATGATCGGGTATCGAGACATGTTTTTGGAGTTTTGGGTAACTTTTGATGGTCTGTGGAAAAATATCAAATGATCAACTTGAGCATATAGGTTAGGTTTATACCCTGACTTTTGTATCTTGTTGTCTTTATCCCTTTGCCATAGGATCGATCCCATCAGGTTTCGACACAGAACCATCATTGTTTCTTTAGAAGTGTCATGAGTTTGTGGTAGAGCTTACCATAACATGGATTCCCTAGGTAGATCCTGGTTGCATTATGGTGTCCATGTTGTCTCTAAAAACTGTAATCTCGGGAGTCCTTGTTGTTTTTCCTGATTACGAGTTTGAGCCTCATTTTCATGATTCCTTTTCACTCTTGACCTCACCCTCAGGACTCCCAAAATATATAACGGGTCTTATTTTAAGCCCTTTTCAAACCCTCTAAACATGAATAGATTTCCAAGCGATCTTGTGGCCTTTCACGCTCATTAAACTGAAATTTGAAGTCACGTATGTCTGACAGTAGTTTACCCCTTTTTCGGTCTCGACGGTCAACTGTACGAACAAAGGTATACTCTATGGAACTTCAGTTCTCTAGAAGAGTACTCTCAAGTATCATTTTAACCCTTTTTCGGGCCTGGGGGACTAAATTTACGAAAAAGGAACCCCCACTGAGTCCATAGTTAAGCTCTTTTTAGACTCCCTAAAATTGAAAAGATCGTCGAGTGACCTTATTCTCTCACACTCGTTAAACTGGTCCAAAAGAACATTCCTGACGGAGTCCATAGTTAAGTTTTTTTCAGACTCCTTAAAAATGAAAAAATGGCCGAGTGATCTTGTCTTTATCACACTCGTTAAAATGGTTTTGAATAGACGTCTTGTCGATGCTATTTTACGCCTTTTTCGAACCAACTAGACTACCTTTGAAAAAGGTACCCCAATAGAGTCTCCTTTTACGTTTTTTTAGACTCTCTAAATATGAAAAACCGTCGAGCTTACCCTCTTTGGGCTCATTAAACTTACATCGAAGGATGTTACCATTGTGTGTTTTGTTAACCACATTTGCATACCTGCGTATTTGGTCTAAATGTCGGCTCCATCTTGCTCCCAACTAAACCATCTGAAGCATACCTTATACGCAAGCCTTGTAGCACTTTGCTTCTGCGTCTTAACACCCTTGGCCCTTGGAGGACTTTTCCCGAGTATCATTATTATGAACATCAGTCTTGTCCTTGTGCATTGAACTTGTATGTTTGTAACACTCGTTCCTCCATTGTAACGTAACATTCCTTTATTCTTTTTTCCAAAATCATTGAAAAAGACAAAACAAATCAAATATACCCCAAAAAGAGGAAGGGAAAAGTATTGTCTTTATTGGCAGCACAATAAGTCTCCCTTGGATAAATCACATCTGTTTGTTTGTTCGCCAAACTATGGGATTTAATATGACCTTAGGAAGTTTTTATCGCTACATAGAGATGTGTCCTCCTCCATTTGGTTACTCTTCCAAACATATGGAGAGTTTGTGTTGCCTCCTGCCTCGTAAACTTATGATTAATGCCATGTTGCCTGAGTTTCATCATTTTTCATGTTATTGTCCAAGGGAATTTTTTACCAAGCCCGAGTCAGCCCCTCTGCAGTTTGTCTCTTGCCCTCATACCCGACCATCATGAACGTCCAATCAAGTCTTTGCTCAAAATTAATGAAGCCTTCAGTCTGATCATCAAGATTCTCTAGTCCATGACTGACGAGTCATCGAAGACCTCTGGGTAGTGAAGTCATACACTCATATTACACTCCTACATGAGTTTTGAAGATTTTTAAGTTGTTTCTTGAGCTCTGAAGACCTCATCTCCAGCCATTAGGCCTTATCAGGTTCTGAGAAGATGGATACTCTACATGTATATATTTTCAATTTCGAGATGTAGCTCCGTTGTGTATTGTTCGCGGCTACACTTTATATAAGTTATATGACATGGATCTACAATGTATTTGATTGGTAGCCGTGAGTTTATTCTATCCCAAGCATGGGTATGCCCGCCTCGATGAGACAATTGTTATTTTGCAGACGACACCTCCTGATTCCTGGTCCCTGGGCTCACTTGTTCGGCACATCGGTGAAGATTGTTAATGTATTTCGGCCATCAGATGCTCTTCTGACCTCACACATTAGGGGGCATCTGTTATAACCCTAATTTGCACCAGACATGCTTACCTGGCATCAGGCCATCTTAGATTCCTTCTTTGCCAAAACACTGTTGAACAACTCTTCTTAGAAACCTATTTTATAAAGGCCCATGCACCCTACTCCATTACTGCACGCGTGTACATGCTAGATGACCTAAAACAGCCCGCGTGTACCTACAAAAGCATGAAAAAAGGAAATTTGTCGACGGAACACACAGATTTGGGTGAGTTAACTAAACCTTCCAGCCATGCATGGCCGAGGGTTCATCCAAATACCTATCTTCTTCTAACCTATAAAAGAAGGGTTAGGGGTCCCATTTGGAGGAGGAGAATCATAGTAAAGAAACTATACCCAATTGCATATTCCCTTTGTCCCAACCCTTTATCCTTCCTTGTGCAAAGAGAGAGATAGAGCAAAGAAGTTGGAGGACAGTTGAAGAGGATCCCAGGACCAAGTTCGTGGAGCAGCGGTTGACTTCATCATTGCAAGTTGATTTTTTGAAGTTAATAATAAAGAAATACTTTTCTCGTCCCACCGTATGAGGTTTTTATGATTTATTGTATACTTTTTTATCGAATCTCTAACCCATTAATCTATATATCGAATGCATGCAGAGTTTGTTGTTGGTTTTATGTGAATGCAGGTCAGCCTTGGGAGGAGAGCTGCAATCAAAAAATGATCAAGCGTAAGGAAGGATCTACATCAAATGCATGTAATAAGGTACGCACACTTAACTATATATTTTCTTAAGAATAATGGGGATTAGGTCTGGAACGAAGGTAGAAAGTAGAGATCTTTAGTTCTTTTTTGCATGCATAATATAACCCTAAGTGCTAGTTCGTAGAGGGATTTACCACTCACAACAACTGCTAATACATGTGATTCCTTTGGTGTTGCTTGAAATCGTGCCACCTTTCCAACTATCTGCATTACATCTGGTCTGGATGTTGTCACATATAGTAAGCTACCAATCATTGATTTGTATTGCCTCTGGTCTGTAGACTTTGAATCATCATATTTTCTCAACTTGCAACTGGTTTGCATAGAAGTGGTAACTGGTTTGCAATCTTCCATTCTGAACCTCTTTATCATTTCTCTGATATACTTAGTTTGAGAAATAAAAATTCCTTGGTTGCTTTGATACATCTGAAGATCCAGAAAGAAGGATAGTTCTCCAAGTAATGACATTTCAAATTCATTCTGCATATCCTTTGCAAATTTCTGTCTTAACCTGTCATCAATACTTCCAAAAATAATATCATCAATATAAACTTCAATTAATAAAATACCATCTTGAGTTACCTTGATGTAGAGGTTGTTTTTTGCACTTCCTTTTTCGAATAATTCCTATTGTATATATTTATCCAGTCTAGACTACCATGCTCTAGGAACCAGTTGTTCAATGTAGACTTCTTCTTCAAGTTCCCCATTCAAAAAAGTTGATCTCACGTCCATATCTGTCCATATTGTTCAAGACTCTGCTACACAACTGTCCATAATTTTGAATCATATGTCACTGTACTATCATGAAGCACTACGTCAACTGATTAATCAATCATATTGTACTTTTGCTAACTGAATGCATTGAATCTGTCTGCTAAAATTCTGCAAGCTACTCGAAGGATGGTTCTCTGGTCTATCTCAGCTACCGCATAGACACCCCATGTCTATTATTCATATTATATGGGAGTCTCTAAGCCATATGTCTTAGAACAATTCCTACTATGAAGTGTATTCATCATCGTCTTCAATATTATATTCATCATCTCTCTAATCTCTGACTTCTTTCTTTCTGTCTATGGATTCATCTTTCACTACAGTGCCTAAAAGTACAATCTCTTGAACATGTTCCTTATTTACCTTTCCTTCTTTTCTTTCAGTTATTTTCCAAATCTTTTTGTATCTGACATCTTTCCTTTTCTCTATAGAATTTTCTTCATCTTGTTTTATTTCCAATCTTGAAATCTCTGGGACCTGGTCTTTGTTCACCTGTTCTTCATGTTTTGGAAAACCATTGTCAACATACCAACCAAGCTTCTTTTGCTTAGCTTGTAGAGTGAGTGTGAATTCTTCATTGCTATATTGATTCTTCTTTCTTATCCATGTTCTCTTCTGAAGCTCCTGTCTGTGACTATTGTTGTTTTGTTGTGGTTCTCTAGGAGGGATTGTCATTATTGCACTTGTAGCATTCCACTTCAATGCTCGTTGATTCAAACTTGTTGTAGCTTCTTTTTTGTGTTTCATTAGGCCTTCTTGGATAACCATTTATGTTCCTGCTATTAGATCTGCAATTTATAGCTTTGTGTCCAAAATTATTGCATGCATAACATAAACCCAAAAAGATAGTTTGATACATGTGAGTTGAATATCTTTTGAAAGGAGTTACTCTTATGAATCCTTCTTCTTCATGAGGCCTATTTTTTCCTCTCGGTTGTTGATTCTGAAATCAGAATCTTCTCGATGGAGGAGTTTCCTTGTAATCTTCCTTTTAGGTCTTCCTATCTCCTTTGATTGTTTTTGCATAACTTTTTCGATATGTTTCTTGTTCTGTTTCTTTGGAGCTTGATCTTTTTTATGTCTGATTGTATCCAAGTCTATACTTGTCATGATTAGGCCTTTGACTGCTGATAATGTCATCCAAAACTTTGGAGATGTTCTGGATATTTTTCTTTTGAAAATCCTTTCTCAATGTGACAATCTTTGCTTCCAAATTTCCAATGATCATGTCTCTTTCTTCTAACTATTCTTTGAGTGTTTCTTCAATTCTTTTATATTCTTCTATTTGAACCTTCAATTCCATGATGATCTTCTCTAGTTCTTGAGTGTCTTCCTTCTTATCTAGTTCTTCTTGTAGCTTCTTGTTTTTCCTCTTTTTTCTACTTATAACTTCTATGGCAGTCAACAATTCTTCTCGGTAGTCAACTTCTGCCTTTTAATATTATTCTTCGGTGTCTTGTTTATCATAGTCTTCTACTGCCATGAATAAAACTCTTTTTTCTCACTGTCACTGACTTCATCTTCATCTGATGAGGACATGTTTTCTTTGGTGCATAATCTTTTCTTGAAAACTTTCTTTGTGGTTCCTTTGTCTTTATATGTTTGTTTGTTATTTGAGTAATCTTCACCATTCCCCTTATTTTTCTTATGAAAATGACCAATACCATCAAAATTAAAACAAATCAAAGGAAGATTACCTTTATATCTGTCGTTGGTTCCCTTGTTCAATCTCTTGACAAAATTGGCCATTTCTTCATCATCTTCCGAGATGTCACTATTGTTGCTATGTTATTTTTATTTTTGCTTTCCATTTTTCTTTGACCTTTTGGATGCTTTGAAAGATGCTTATTTTATATCTGGATTTTCTTGTTCAGTTCTCATTTCATATGTTGTGAATATTCCATGTAGTTATCCATGTTTATTAAGTCTAGATATGTTCTTTCTTCTAATGTTGATATCTTAGATTCAAATCTCATAGGAAGAGATCTTAGTACCTTTTGAACAATTACAGATTCTTTAATTTATTCTCCTAATCATATGATTGCATTTAATGTTTCATCAAATCGTAAGAAGTAAGCTGCAATATTCTCATATTCCTTCATCTTTAGTTGTTCGAACTGACCTCTCTAAGTTTGAAGCTTTGTTGCTTTGAATTTTGAATCTCCTTCATAAATATTTTGAAGTTTGTCCCAAATCTATTTAGCGGATTTACAGTGCATAACTTTGGTGTATATTGATTCACCAAGACCGTTTAGAAGTGAATTTGTGGCTTTGGAATTATTTTGACTGAGTTTTATTACTCTTTCACTTGTTGGTGGAACTGTTGGTTCTTTGTATCCATCTACTATAGACTTCCAAATTTCAAATCCTTGTTCTCTAGAATGCATACTTCTGCCCAAAAAACTATGGTATTCCATGTTTATATATGTTGTTGCTCTCCATGATCTACCTTTCAGTGGTTAAACTGATTCTTAAAGGAACCGTTTCTGATACCAATTGTTGGATTACTGAGAGGGGGAGTGAATCAGTAATAGAGAAATCTAATCATTTTTAACCATAAAATGCAAGTGTTATATCAATGTAGTATTATCATCCAATAGTTTCAGAGTAAATAAACAATGAACAAATGAACAATCATACACATACACAGTACACCAGTGTTTTTACGTTGAAATACAAAGCGGGAGAAAACCACATAATGTTTTTTCTTATATTTCTTTAAGAATTACATTCATTGGAAGCACCAACCTCGTTTTTTTTCCAGCTGCAACTGGAAGGAGGCTCCAACCCCCTAGTTTATCAGGCTACAACCTAATGGAAGCTCCAAATCCCCAATTATCTAGATACAACCAGAAGGAGGATACAACCTCCCATGTTCTCCGGCTACAACCGAAAGGTGGATACAACCACCTGTCCTTTCCTTGTCCAACCTCCCTAACGTAGAAGTAGAATTATGGAACCATTGTCATGCTATCACTGTGAGATATACCACTGTAACAATCTGTACCACTTACCTGCAGTTAACCAACCTATAACAACCTGTACCAAACAAACTATAATAAACATGTACCCTAAACAAGTGAATCAACCAGGCACCAACCTATACCTCAACCTGTACCATCAACATGTGAATTAACCATGCACCAAATATGTACCAATCTTGCATCAAATACACATAAACTATGATTCATCAAGATGTACCAACATCATCAACTATACACCTCATGTATGTGTCAATTGATGAACTACTTGTCTCAACAATGTACCCAACATGTACCTCAACTATATACCAATATAACCATCAAAATTTCTCTAGAAATACATCATACTATCCATAACCAATTACCATAAATCATTACATCAAACCATGTGCCACAACCTCATTGTTATACAACCTCTATCTGTAACATACCTCAACCAAAATACCTCATCAATTTCATCATCCAAATATGATTTGTAACTCTGTAATAGACCTGGTGTATATGATCACATACCTGCAAACCTTCCTTAGCAAGAGACTAGCATTTTCATCAAATTTTACTTTAGTCTCACATGACTAGTTTTGGATTAATCAACAACCCTAACTTGAAATAATCATAACTATGTACCTATAATGAATAAATATTTGAAAATAGTACACAATTTTTGTCAGTGTCATTTATGCAATTCCGCTAGGTTTTAGTACTTGTATCCTCTCAAAAAAGGATTTATAGCAAAAATGGCATACCTTATTGAATTCTGGATTATTCTAGAGAGTGAACTTGTAGAGCGTGCCCCGCATGGAATATTTGTTGTATGGATCTGAAAATTGTACAGATAATACTACAGAATATACTCTAACCAATAAATTTGGTCTTATTGATTTTGGATCTGTTATGAATAAGTTATGACGTTTTTACCCGAAACACCTATTTTAGACTAGTTTCAAGACTAGCTACAAACCCTATTTTCCACGGAGGGTAACTCCAAAAATACAACGACCCACAAGATGAAATTTGTATCAAAGCTACTTAAATATGTTTCCTTAATGGCTTTCCAATTTCATGGTATGAATCATTCTAGAAAAAAATGTTATTGAGAAAATGGTGAGATGACCTGTAAATAATATACCTTAGAAAGCATCATCAAAAGAATTTATCCTCCCTTGAATTTCGGCCTTCTTTACTTCACCTTCCCTCTAAAATTCAGCTTAGATATCCTTTGATTACCTCATTCACTTGTAGATATTCAATATGCTCAATTTTCATTAAAATGAGAGAGTCTTGCCTCTTATTTATACTTTCATGTAGCTTCCTCAAGAGGTTACCTTTTAACCATCTTAACCCACTTTCCTTATTTTAAGGTTAACCCACTTCTAACCATTTGTCCACTTAGTAATTTCTCCATTAAATTTTTTATTTAAATATTTTCTTTTGTATCCACTTTGACTTATAGTACACTCATCACTTCACTTTATTATTTACCTTCTAAAATATCTTAAACCACTTTCTTTATTTTAGGGCTAACCCACTTCTAACCACTTATCCACTTAGTATTTTCTCCATTAACATTATTATTTAAATAATTTCTTTTGTATCCAATTTGACTTATAGTACACTCATAACTTCATTGTATTATTTAAATAATTTCTTCTTGCAACCACTTTGACTACTTTGACCTTTTGTGGCTTCTAGATGACACATGAGGGTTCTCCAACTTCACATGCCATAACTCTCCAACTATGAGGAGTTATGTGACGTTCCACATACCACCGAAAATGGCATGACATTTATTATCCATCCAGAATAGTCTTACCTTCAAATATATTAAAATGCATACCATTATACATCAAACAAACTTGGGTGCAGTACCCAAACCTTTGTGCTACCAGAATTCGCTTCTAGAATTTCTTCAAGGGTTGACATCAATGACAACCAACCCAAATAATCAACAGATCGTGAGACGTGCATAAGGAAGAAGAAAAAATTTGATCATCTACTAGAATCAAGAAACATGGTAGTGACAATAAAAATAACAATAGATATGAGAAGAGGAAAGTAATAAACATATCATCCTACAAACTTAAACAAACTGAATTGAATGTTCTAATAAAAGGTCTAAACTGTGGTGTTTCTCCCACATCAATTTCAGTAGATTTTTTTTTTTGCGTTGAAGATAGCATAAAAACCCTAGATGATGAAGACAAAGAGGAAGTTAGACAATACTGCATGATTATTTTTAGAAGAGAGAAACCTCCAAAAATAAATATTAACAATGAAGAATTCATTTCCCTCAAGAACCTCAGAAACAACACTAACCTAGCAATATTGAGAGATAACAAAGGTGGAGCCACAATAGTAGTGGATAGTGATGATTAAAATAAGAAAATGATTGAACACCTCACCTTAAGGGGAATTTATAAGAAACTCTCAAGTAACCCAATCGCTAGGATTACAAGAGAAGTTAGGAAGGAAATCAAAGAGTCCATCCTAGACAAAAGAACCAAGAAACAACTACTTCCCAGTAGTGAGATAACCCCATGGATTTATGGTTTAGATAAACTCCATAAAGAAGGGATCCTCTTAGATATATCATAAATACAATTGGCTCCCCTACCTATGAGCTATCCAAACATGTAGCTAAGACCATCGACCCCTTAGTTGGTCATATAGACGCCTTCATCAAAGAATCAAGTGACTTTTTTAGGATCATCAAGAATGAGAAGGTGAAACCTAATGACACCATCATCATCTTTGATGTTTTATCCATGTTCACCAAAATCCCACATGAAGAAGTTGTCCAGATTATCAAAGAAGTGATTGACCCCGAGACAACAAAGCTATTTGAATTCTATCTATGTTCCACAGTCTTTAGCTACCAACGAGAATTTTATGATAAAACAAGCGGGGTAGCAATGGGATCTCCACTTTATCCCATTGTCGCAAATAGTTTTATGGATAACTTTGAGAAGGAATATTTGGATACTTACCCTGTAAGACCATTGATATGGAAAACATTTATTGATGATACTAATGTGTTATGGCCCCATGGGAAAGATGAACTTGAAAAATTCTTCCAAGATCTAAATGATATTTCAAGCGATATCAAGTTCAGAATGGAATTAGAGGATAATGGTAGCATTCCATTCCTAGATGTTCTAATCAACAAAAAAGAGGATGGGAACCTAGGACATGTGCTCTACATGAAGAAAACCCACATAGAAATATCTTCATGCAGGATATCAACACCAGTCAAACCAAAATATAGGAGTACTTAACACTCTGGCCATTAAAATATCCAATGAAGAGAACCTAGAACAAGAAAAATATCACCTATTTGAAGTATTCAGAAACATAGTTTACAAAGACAAGGACATCAATAGTGTGATAAGAAAATCCCTAGAAACAAAAAACAGTGAACCCTGAAACCTCAACAACCATTCCTCCAGTAAAAAAGCTTACCTCGCTTACATTCAAGGGGTCACTAAAAATATTTCCAAAGTACTGAAAAAGAAGGATATTACCACAACCTTCAATCCATCAGAGACCATCAAACAGAAAATGATATTGGTCAAAGACAACATTGACCAACATCAATACAAAGGAGTTTACAAGGTGGAATGCTCATGTGGAAGATGTTACATTGGAGAAAATATTGTTATTTTCAAACTAGAATTAAAGACTATGGTGTTGACATCAAGAATGAACGAACTCACACCTCAGCATTAGAATAACACTCCCTCACTACCAAACACCAGGTGTGCTTAGAAAAAGACAATATCCTGGCAATAGAAGATCATTTTTTCAAACATCGAATTAGATAAGCTATGGAAATTATTAGGCATCCCAACAACCTGAATAGAGATAGGGTTCTGGAGATTAGCTAGAACTAGCTAGAAATAGTTAAAACATAACAAGTTTTCTCTCAACCTTAACCTCTTTAGGATTTTTCTCCTTTTTCCTTGATTTCTTGGTGTTTTTTGGATTCCTCTTATCCATGTTCTTGGAACCTCCTGATTGATTGTTTGTTCTCTCCTCGTTTTTTTTGTTCCTCTTGTTTTTTTGTTATTTCTTCTTTTCACCTTAATTCTCGTTCTTCTCCCTTAAAATAAGTATTATTATCACTTATGTGTTATAATAATTAATAATATGTTAATAGAATTCTAGGTTTTTCTTTATTGTATACCCTATTATTATTATTATTATTATTATTATTATATCTAGGTTATTATAACTACTAACTGTTATTAAAACTAGGTTGTTACATTAGGTTAGCCTAAATTATTATAACTAGGTTAGTATCATTATTATTATAAATAGGTTATTATTATAACTAAGTTATTATTATTATAACGTAATAATTACTTTGTTTAGTCTTATTTCATTTATTTTTAGGTTTTTCATGTAGCTTTGTGTCCTGAAGATGGATCTGAAATGATCAGTAACAAACAATATTGTGGATATTTTGAACCAATATGTGAAGATACAATATGTTGATTAAACATGTTTACAAAGAAAAATACATAAATATGCTTAGTGAAATTATTTTGATTTGAATAATTATGTCTTTTTCATATATTGTAAAAATAACCTTATGATATAATTATTCATTAATAATAACAATGATGTAATAATAATGTTCTTTTAATAATTTTTATTATTCAAAGATTACAAGACAAAATTGTGATATAATCCTTTACAAAAATCACAATTACTATATTTAATTTTTCAAAGATTTTATTAATTAATATTATTCAACTGTTATAATATAATTAAATTTATTTAATTAAGTTTAAGTTATTAAATATAAAGAATATATAATAGTAAATTTTGAAATGGTTTTACAATTTTTAACTCTATTACCAACTTTATGAATCTTCCATTAAAAAAGTGTGTGTGTGTGTGTGTGTGTGTGTGTGTGTGTGTGTGTGAGAGAGAGAGATTTTAAGGTCACAATGAAGTTATACACCAAATTGGTGTATGAGACCCCTTTGTTTGTGGGGACAAGGGACCCCCTCCATGCAACGATTTGACTACTAAATTCTACGAAGGTATACATACCCTATTGTTGGGGCTCAGAAATATCATATTTTCATCCACCTTTCCCTTCATCATTCTTCACATTTCATCGCCCCATTAACCTTTCATGATATCATTTTCATAAATGCATTTGGGTTTCACCTTATTATTCTCCACTTTATTCATTTTAGTATTAAAAGGTAATTTGTGATTAAATATTAGAAAATCAACATGTTTTCATATATATCTCAAAAATGTGTGAGCTTTGTAATGTGTAGGAATATGTGAAGGATTAACTCAAAAAGACTTCCCGAATACTTCCTCCACCATTTCAAGATTGGAGGAGACAATTCAAGCCTATTCCAAGGAGAAGATCATGGAGATTTGGTTGGCATATCTTATCCAAGATACATGAGAGATATGTGTGAGGATTTCAAGGGATTGTATTTTGTAATAATGGGAAATTGGTTGAGAGAAAAGTGGATCTATAATTATGAGATGGTTATCTTATCTTCAAGGCTCTCGTGTATAAAAAAGAGTGTGCTCTCTTCATGAGAGAGTAATCATTTAGTAGTCATTGAGTATCATTTAGTAGTAGTCATTAGGATTTGAAAGATAAGTTTGATTGTGGAGAAAGGGATTCTTAGTTTGATTCATGCTTTCATTATTGTTTCAGGATTTTTCATTTGATTCTTGTAATGTAATTTGAGATTGCTTTATTGTTAGTGTGAGCTCACATGTGTCATGTTGTTTCTCTTCACATGTTGTTTATCCTGTAATGCAATTTTCCATTCCTAGATTAATTTCATTTACGCAATTTCATTTCATTCATGTGTTGTAGTGATTCAATTCCAAGTCGTGTGTTTCAGCTTCCTGCATTAGATTAATTATTTAATTCCAGTTGTATCTTTACCATTAGATTAGGATAGGTTAGCTTCAATCCTGCATATACTTTGTGTGTGCTTCGTAAGTCTACAAACCTCGGATTGACAAATTAGATAGTTCGACAAGTACTACAATGCAATTAATACAACATTAGTTCGGTCCAACGTAACGATTGTCGTTCCCTTGTTATGATTGTTGTTCCCTTTCCAAGTAGTGGCATTCATCTAAACGGAACAATTGTCATTCCCTTTATTACGATTGTTGTTCCTTTCATAGGTGTTGCATCTCTGGAGGATGAGGTATTGAAAATAGAAGGTAAGAACCTACGTACGCAACAAGTAAAATGCTTGTGCCACTGCCTACCTTTGGCTGTTGCATAGAGGTTGTTTTTATTACATCTTTAGAGCCCAAAATTTTAGCGTCGTTGCCAGGGAAGCACGATGGATTGAGGTATCAGTTTCTTTTTCATTTCAATTCATGCAAGTGTGATCTAGATGTGTTGGTAAGGGTTCATAGCAGCTACTTGAGTGGAGACTCCTCATGTTCTCCCTACCAACTACGTAAGTGTGAATTTCAATTTCTGCAAAGAGTGCTTCAATTTTCGCAAGAGTAATTTCAATTTCTGCAAAGAGTGTTTCAATTTCTGCAAGAGTAATTTCAATTTATGCAAGAGTGTTTAATTTCTGCAAATGTGATCTACATGTGTTGGTAAGGGGTCATAACAGCTACTTGAGTGGAGACTCCTCATTTTCTCCCTGCCAACTACCAAGAGCATTTGATTTCTACAACTGTGAAGAGTGATTGTTTTCTGTTTCAGTAAGAGTGCTTTTATTTAAGTTTTTTTTTCATTTAGATTTCAGTTGTGGGTGTTGTAAAAATCTATTTAACAAGATGGTTTAAAAATGAGTTTAATCTTAGAACAACTCACTCAGGTCCTAGCAAAAGTCGGGATCTCCTCTTCTCTGGAAGAGGATATCTTGACAGTAGTTGAAAGCTTAATTACTCCTCCAGAGGCGAACAAAGAATCAATATATGAAGAATCCTGCACATTTAATGAAGAACAATTAGGCGAGTAGGAGGTCAAGGAGGACAATGAGGAGCTACAGCATGATCTGAGCAAGACAAATTGTGCCTACAAAAGCCTGATCGAACAATGGTTTCAAGTGAGTACCAGGTTAGTTCCATTTAGTTTTTTCTTTTTATTTTGTTAATTTAGAGTTTCAAGACATTTATACATATTTTCGATTGTCATTTGCGAAATTGAAAGAGGACATATTCTTATTACTATTGCGTGCTTGGTTACATTGGATCTTTGACTACACGCAACTAACCTCTAATTTTTAATTAAAGTAGAGTAGGTAAGTTCAAAGGAATAAAACATATCATTTTTAGTTTTGAATATGTATGGTCTCCTCTCGCGCTTCGTGTGATCTCAAGGATTAGAAAGTAGAATGTTTATAAATGTTTTTAGGAAGAACAACAATGTAAAAAAAAAAATGTTTTAATTTTTTTGGGATCTCCATTTGCTAACAAATTTCTTTCTTTAACTTCATTAGAATTAGAAATTGCTTTAATTTTATTTTTTTTTAATTTTAGGAATAATACAATAAAACAAATTTAATATAAATCTCTCTCTCTATATATAATATATATAATAAATAAACAACACCAAATTTTTTGAAATTGAATTGGGACTTTTTTAATTTTATAGGAATAAAAACATTTAAATATATCTCTATATATAAACAAAACAAAACAAATTGGTCTAATTGTCTAGTGGGTGCGAAGTAGTCTAATGCGCAGAGTCGGAGCCGGATACCAATAAAAAAATTCTTTGGTCTAATGGTCTAATGTGTTCATAATAATTGGCTAACACTTATACCCGTTCTTCAACTTATCACGGCTACCCACAAAATCTGCTCCCCCCAGCTAATTAACTCATGCCCAGGCTTGCACGCATTTTAATATTGTCTCCATTGCCCAGATTCAGTAAGGAAGCATCAAAGACGAGAAGGATCAAAAAGCATAAAATACAATCAGTAAGCATAAAAGACAAGAAGGATGCATATGAAGTTCTTTTGTGTATGCTTTATCTTGGAATACAGAAGGATGCCCCTGAGAGCTTCTTGTTATTTGAGGAAATTGCGTACAGCGCCAACAAGTTCTAGAACCATTTGTCCTTGACCCAACGCCTGTTGATCTGGTTGAAGCATCGACATATCACCTATTACATGTTCTAGGCGGAGCGCTAGAGTGAGTCGATATGGAGATAATTTGGGTTCTATCATTGTCTGAAGAGCGATAAGGAGTAGGTTCTTTATCTGTTTTCCAGTCTTTCAGCGAGGTGGATGGCGTGGAAAATAGAAGACCAATTGAAGCACGTTCTTGTTCCGTCTCAAACTAGCTATTCATTTCACATAATAATATTTATGTCCCTTTCATAAAATTTTATTTTTATTGTTTTGTCTTATTATAAAATATATATATATATATATATAATAATAAAACGAATTTTATTTTATTTGTTTGTTTTATTATAAAATAAAATTATAATAATAAAATGAATTTTATTTTATTTGTTTGTTTTATTATAAAAAGAATTTCATTTTATTTGCTTTGTTTTATTATAAATATATGTAAAAAATTCATAAAAATAAACTTTTAGGTCAAACATAAAAAATTCAAAAAAAAAAAAAGAGAAAAAAATTTTAGCAAATGGATTTCAATCAATTCTTGAAAACTATATCAAAGTAATGTTTTTTTTTATGCTAACTTGGTTTCTTGAGTCACTTTATGTTGCGATCAACGATGAAACAAGCGCGCCACGACAAAAGGTACAAAAACACATTTTATTTCTTTCATTTGCCGCATTGGTACTTCTTTTTGTATGCTATGTTTTTCGAACTTCTCACAAGTTTTCATGCAGGAATTTGTACTAAGTGTTTTTCAGGTTCAGAGACAATCGCATTTTGCTGCTGAAGTGATTTTCAAGAGTCACAAAACTTTTGAAAAAAACATGCTTCATTGACTGCTTGAAGGAGTTGCTACTCAGCATAAACATCATGGTGATTGTTGTTACACAACGATCATTCATAAAACCATTTTGCATCATGAATTATTTCTTCCCATTTCTCCTTCAAAGCAAACTGGTCATCCCTATGTTGAAGCCCATCTTCCATTGAATTATCCTTCATGACTTCGCACACGCCTATCTTTCTGAGTCACATACATCTCTTTATCTTTTTTCAGTTCATTTTGTCTTGTCAATAAAACTATCAATCTTCCTTTCCATGACTACATTGCCTTGCCATAAACATTATTGCTACTGAGATATTTCCTATAGTCCTGCCAATATTTTTGTAAAAACTCATGTTAACTGATGTGGGATTCCTTAAGGCCCACCTTTCAACAAGTCTTGCCCCATCAACCTCAGCACCTTATATGGGATATAGACCAGAGTTCCTTTTGAGTACCTGGAGGCTTGCATGCCTTAATGGAAAGTTCTATCGCTGACAATCATGGGAATACACCACTGTCCCTTGATCGTTAGTTCTTGCAAGTGGCTTGACATCAACAAATCTATTCTCACTTCGCAATATGTACTTGGGTACCTTGGCACTCATTAACATCAATGGTGAGTTTGCCTCACATTGGTTAACGACATTCATCAATGGTCGGTAATCCAATGACTTCTCTTCATGCTCGACATTGACACATCCATTCACATTATTAGAATCGTACCATCGGGTTGTAGAGGGTGAAGACTATACACTTTTTCCTGACTTCCTCAGTAGTTGCAGCAATATTTTTCAGCTATATGAGAGTACCACATTTACACCTTCATACTTCCTCTTTTCCATGATTCATCAGTAGCAGTTTAGATTCCTCCACTTCACATTCTCTGATCCAACAATTACAACAGTCTCAGCTACAACAATAGTCACCTTTCATGATTCTATAGCAGTAACATATTCCATGCTCTAGCAGCCGCATCAGCCATATTCCTATTGCATAGTTCATCAACATTTTGGGTAAGTGGAGGTATGTTATTTTCTAAACTTTAATCACTTAATTCCTCAAATGCTAGCAATGAATAATTTGAAAAATTCCCTCATCAAGCCCCATTTCCTTTTCACTTCTATGACACATGCCAAGTTGCATGTGGACATGCAATCAAATTAGTTGGGGGCTAGGGGAATTTATTCACTATCATCATTCCATTTTTCCACTACCATCATTCCATTTTTCGTCTCATTTACCATTCACCAACATTTATTTTCCAATGATACTTTGTTTCACTTTGTTTCATAAGCATTGATATACATATTGGCATGATTCACAAATATGAAAAAGGGTTTTCTTATACTTAGTGATGTTTCCTTATGCACATTGATAGCTTATATTTTCCAGTAAGAATATGGGTAAATTATTATCATAACAACAAGAGAACAAATAACAAAATGAATGTTGTTAACACAAGAAACAACATTCTTTATATTCATGGTTGTCACACAAGAACCAACCATAAGAAAATGCCAGCTATTACTCATGTAAATCTCATCCTGGAAATATTCATTATCATCACTCAAAGCCAAAATTCAGATGCCAAACTTTCTTGAGAAGATCCATGCACAGTTGCATGCAGACATGCAACAAGTTCAGTTGGGGGGTATGTTGGGTCTCAGAAATGTCATATTTTCATCCACCATTCCCTTCATCATTCTTCACATTTCATCTCCCCATTAACCTTTCATGATATCATTTTCATAAATATATTTGGGTTTCACCTTATTATTCTCCACTTTATTCATTTTAGTATTAAAAGGGAATTTGTGATTAAATATTAGAGAATCGACATGTTTTCATATATATCTCAAAAATGTGTAAGCTTTGTAATGTGTAGGAATATGTAAAGGATTAATTCAAAAATACTTCTGGAATACTTCCTCCACCATTTCAAGATTTGAGGAGATAATTCAAGCCTATTCCAAGGAGAATATCATGGAGATTTGGTTGGCATATCTTATCCAAGATATATGAGATATATGTGTGAGTATTTGAATGGATTATATTTTGTAATAATGGGAAATTGATTGAGAGAAAAGTGGATCTGTAATTATGAGATGGTTATATTATCTTCAAGGCTCTCATGTATAAAAGAGAGTGCTCTCTCTTCATGAGAGAGTAATCATTTAGTATTCATTTAGTAGTAGTCATTAGGATTTAAAAAATAAGTTTGATTGTGGAGAAAGGGATTCTTAATTTGATTCATGCTTTCATTACTATTTCAGGATTTGTCATTTCATTCTTGTAATGTAGTTTGAGATTGATTTATTGTTATTGTGAGCTCACATGTGTCATCTTGTTTCTCTTCACATGTTGTTTATCCTTTAATGCAATTTTTCATTCCTAGATTAATTTCATTTACGCAATTTCATTTCAGTCGTGTGTTGTAGTGATTCAATTCCAAGTCGTGTGTTTAATCCTCCCGCATTAGATTAATGATTTAATTCCAGTTGTAGCTTTACCATTAGATTAGGATAGGTTAGCTTCAATCATGCATATACTTTGTGTGTGCTTCGTAAGTCTACGAACCTCGGATTGACAAATTAGATAGTTGGGAAAGTACTACAATGCAATTAATACAACATTAGTTTGATCCAATGTAACGACTATTGTTCCCTTGTTATGATTGTTGTCCCCTTTGTAGGTAGTGTCGTTCATCTGAATGGAACAATTGTCGTTCCATTTATTACAATTGGTGCTCCTTTCATAGGTTTTTCATCTCTGGAGGATGAGGTATTGAAAACGGAAGGTAAGAACCTACGTAGGAAACAAGTAAAATGTTTGTGCCAACGCCTACCTTCAGCTGATGCATAGAGGTTGTTTTTAGGACATCTTTAGAGCCCAACACCTACTCCCATGGATTTGAACATGTGACCTCTTATGAGGAAACACATGTTCTTAACCACTAGTCCCACTCGGGATGTATTAGTTCAATTTTATATTAACAAAATATGCTAAGTATTGCATTTCTTTATTTTGCATTAACATGTATGGAAATATTAGATTTGGTTAATGAATGAAGAAATTAATTTGAATAATTACTCTTATGAAATGTTAATTTTTCATTTTTTTATTGATATGCTTATAATAATTATTCATGAATCTCCTCATAAGGAAATGTAAGTATTAGATTTGGTTAGTGAGGAAAATAATTAATTTGTTAATGTTGAAATACTATTAAATTAATTTAATATTAATATTTAAAAATACAAAATTATTAATAAAAATCAATAAATAAAATAAGCAATAGCCCCTATGTGGATGTTATAGGGCTTAGTCCCCATCTTTGATGTAATGATTGTAACATGCAACCAACCAGTTTATAAAAAAAATGTCGAATTAAGAAATAAATTTACATTAGTACCATTGAAAATCCAAAAAATACAATTAGTCAATCATCTTTTTCTTATGCCCCAAGGGGACATCTAAAGGTAGACTCAATTGAAGGTGTTTTTGATGAGCAGTTGGTGGTAAAAAAAAAATTATAGTTTATTAACAACTCGTCACCGAGAGACAAACTATGTATTGCATGCACAACAAGACATCTGGATGCATTCCTTTTCATAAAGAACTCTTTGTCATTGGAGTGTTCTTCAAAGGAACAATTTGCACTGAGTAATGAGGGCTTACAATTATTTATGAACCATGCAATGTTCCCATGAGTTTGTGGACGACCATCGATATATAATAGGTTTTCCTCGTTAAATTTTCCAGATGCATAACCATTCATGCACATACTATAAATGGAAATGTTATTTTTCTATTTAACAATATTCAAGTAATCAGATTGACTATGAAGAGGAACACAATATGGCATAAGTGATACTAATTGTTTGGGAGTAATGGGTACATGTGAAAGGATAAACAACCCAAGATTTGCAACATCTGTTTTAGACTTGTAAATCATATAACTATTACCACAAAAAGAGAATTTGGTTCCAACATTGGCCACATGCATGGATGTTACACACTTATTTGTCACACTTAAGTGAGGGATTGTTTGTCATGATCCCTAGAGATGTTGGGGGAGAAATTTATTATATGAAGGTCAAAATACTATGCGCACATGTATTACTCATTTTTATTGAAAAATGGAAATTAATTTAGTGTGATAATCCACCTTGCATATAGTTTCCTAATCTCAAGGAGAAGTTGAGAGTCTCATGGGTGGTTGAGATATTTTCTCAAATTAATATCCTAATTTGATGGATTCTTGAGAGATATTTCCTCCATAAAATCCTTGCGAGATATTTCCTCCCTAAAAATCTTGGAGGTCCCATTTTAGTGGATCTAGTGAGTGATCTTCTCCTTGGATTGTTGAGTTACTTCTCAAATGGAAAATTATTTAAATTCCTTATGTGAGAACTTAAGGGGGAACTTGGGAATATCAAACCTTTTATATTGTGAGGATAATCTATGAGAGCATCATAATTATGATCTTGAGACATTCGGGAGAGGTTTTGATAGGAGAGCTTGGAGGAGTTGTTGCAACATCAAAGTTGGTTTGTAAGTTCTTCACTGTGGATTTCTATTAATATATAACTTGTTCTATTCCCTTCATGTTTTGTGTCATTGGCTCATGCATGTCTATTGTTGTGAGAGTCATCATAGATAGATCTATTGTCACCTAATAATATACAATAGAAGAAAGGATATTCATTTTTGTTCATTACAGGTCTTATCTTGCGCCTAGGAGCTTGGTCAACAAGGTCAAAGGATAGAGCAGTGAGGACAAGAATCATAAAAAGGTATGACATCCATATATTTCATCTTACTTTGATTGTTGAAGTAGGTCTAAAGGGATGTTAGTTTCCATTTTTTTTCTTATGTCTTTGTATCAAAGAAGGGGTCTTGATCCAAAGGGGGGTTTCACCTGTCCACGAGGGGAACGTAACCACAAGAGTGAAAAAATACAACTATCGTATAGGCATAGTCAGGAAGCCCCTATAACACATAGGATAAACACGAGGTCACATGAGGAAGAGAAGTGGAGATTACCCATCCAAAGATTTATCAATCATAGTAGAAAGAGTGTATATTGAGGGTTTTTCTTGAGTGTTATTGGTTCATTTGGTCTCTGTGCTTCATGAATCTCAAATTCATTCGAGGTCCTCAGGAGTATTACCAGTCCACTTGTTTTCAGTCCTCTAGAAGAGTTTCATACTTTGTTATCCTACCCATAAGTTCAATCCCAAATGTTTCATGTACGCCTCAGAGACCGACTGTGAGTTGGTAACCATACTAACCTTTCCTAGGTATCTAGAGAGGTGAATGTGAGGGGTTTCCCATGGTACCTTGGGCAAGCATCATATCACATTTTTTGTACCCTTGGAGGGTGACCCCACGAAGCTAGGGTTTCTTGCACTGAGAATGGTTTTTGCATGGAGGTTGGGGTAAGTGTTTCTCATATCTTTGTTTACGACCTGATCTACCGTCTCCTGAAGATCCTTACTTCCTTTTTTCCCTGTTACAAGGAAGTTGTTTTCTTTCTCTTATCTTATAGGGACTTTGGTAGTGTGTTCTCTTTTATTTAGAGACCTTATGTTGAGTATGTGTCTATGGAAACATTTCCTGGGACTACCAACCAAAGAACCCCTTTTCACGAGCAACCTTATGTTTTTCCTTCTTTTGGAAACGTTTGTCCTCCTTACATTGCCACATTAAGTCTTTCTAGGTTCACTATAGGATTATCGGTATGGTTTTTTTCCATTCTGGTGATATTGAATGATCCTAGTGTTTTGAATGCAATACATCCACCCCAAGAACATAAACCTCATGTTGACCCTTTTCCTTCTTCTTGTTGATTAAGGTTGGTTTTCATTGATGTCAACCCTTGAAGAAAGACCCATAGCACAAAGGTTTGGGTAGTGGACCCAATATTGTTTGATGTAAATATGACTCATTATTGTTTTGTCATTGTTGATAAGAAGTAAATATGGATGAAATCCAAAGTGGTCCCCTTATGGTGAAATCCCTCACGGGAAGACGCTTTGTAGAGTAAGAGAACCCATGCTTAATTGTGGAATAATGAGATGAAGGAAAGTGAATTTGTCAGGGAAAATATCCTAGATGGATAGTTCTTTTCATCTCATTTCCG